>MDKJ01051016.1:0-25607 GCA_005239525.1 Nicotiana knightiana | reverse complement strand
GGGCTGGCGTTTCAGCCCAAACGCCTGGCTAACGCCAGGGTGGGGTTGGCGTTTCAGCCCAAATGCCTGGCTAACGCCATGCAGGGTTAGTGTGTTTGGCTCTGTCGCCCGGCTATCGCTCGGGTGTCTCCTTTCGCGTATATTTCGACGTATTTGCATCCTTTTAGCTCCGTTTCCATCTCCACTTCACCTACACATGAAATAAACTCCATTAAGCACATAACAAGTGTAATTTTATCATTAATGCGCATAAAATGTAAGGTATATCGCATGTTAAACTATGCAATTTAGTCTCGCATCATTAGTCAACTTAGAAGTTTTGATAGACTGTCTAATTGTATTTCCTATGGGTGGCTTCAAAATGATGCCTAGCCCAGACCCTTTCACGTTCGAAGCGCCGTTTGTGAAAAGGGTCCACACCCCGATGATGTACCCATTTTTATAACAGTTCCTTTTCGACCTTGGGTACAAGGGCTGCCGTGAAGTTGACCACGAAGTCTGCTAATATTTGAGACTTGATGGTCGTTCGGGGTTGATATTCGATATCATACCCACTGATTTCAACTTCCCATTTGTCCAATCGGCCCAAGAGTTCGAGCTTATGCAAAATATTGCGGAGAGGATAAGTGGTCACCACAGAAATTGGGTGACATCCAAAATATGGTTTTAATTTCCTAGAGGCACTTATTAGAGCAAGCACTAATTTTTCTAAGTGTAGGTACCAGGTCTCGGCCTCACCTAAATTTCGACTAACATAGTAAACATGAAATTGCGTACCTTACTCCTCTCGAACTAGGACCCCACTTACCGTGACTGCTAAGTATAAGTAGAGTTGCTCATCCGCTTTCGGAGTATGTAGCAGTGGTGGGCTTGATATGTACCACTTTAATTCTTGCAATGCTTTTTAGCATTCTGGGGGTCCAAGCAAAATTTTTCTTCTTTTTGAGAAGTGAGAAGAACTTGTGACTTCTGTCTGAAGACCTTGAGATGAACCGGTCTGGGGCGGTTATCTGCCCCGTTAATCTTCATACGGCCTTAACACTGTCCATGACTGTGATGTATTTGATTGCTTTGATTTTATTGGGAATGATCTCGATCCCCCGATTCGACACCATAAAGCCGAGGAACTTGCCTGATCCGAGCCCGGATTGAGCTTCATATTGTATTTTCTTAGTATATTGAAGGTTTCCTGCAAATGTGTTAAATGGTCCTCTGTGTGCATGGACTTAACTAGCATATCGTCAATATAGACCTCCATTGATTTACCTATTTGTTCTTCGAACATCCGGTTTACTAGGCATTGGTAAGTAGCACCAGCATTTTTTAGCCCAAACAACATTACATTATAACAATAGGTGTCGTACTTAGTGATGAACGAAGCATTTTCCTGATCCTCCGGGTTCATTTGAATTTGATTGTACCCGGAGTAGGCGTCGAGAAAACTAAGGATATCGTGGCCAGCCGTTGCATCGATTATTCGATTGATATTCGACAGAGGAAAAGAGTCTTTAGGACGCGCTTTGTTTAAATCTTTATAGTCTACGCACATTCTAAGTTTGTTCCCCTTTTTAGGGACTACGACTATGTTTCCTAACCATTCGGGATACTTTACTTCCCGATGGATCCTATTTTGAGAAGTTTGGTTACCTCGTCCTTGATGAATGCATGTTTTACCTTGGACTGGGGCCTTCTCTTTTGTTTTACTGGTCGGAACTTCGGATCCAAGCTCAATCTATTTGTAGTGATCTCCGGTGGGATCCCTGTCATATCTAAGTAGGACCAACAAAAACAATCTATTTTATCGATAAGAAATTTAATTAGTTTTTCCCTGAGCTCGGGGGTTAATCCTGTGCCCAGATATACCTTTCACTCGGGCAGGTACTCGATCAATATAACTTGCTCCAGCTCTTCGACTGTCGATTTGGTAGCGTCAAAATCCTCGGGGATGATGAAGGATCGAGGGATCCAGTAGTCATCGTCCTCGTCTGTTCCCTGCTTCTCCGACTGGATCGAGGCTGGTGGTTGTGGTTGCTATTTAGCTTCATGTTTTTCTTTGGGCTCTGATCCTTTTGTCAACGGAAGTGCCGATATAGGTATCACCTCATCGACCGTGAATATTTCTTTGGCAGCATGTTGATCCACATACACCCGTTTTACTCCATCTAGCGTTGGGAATTTCATAATTTGGTGAAGGGTTGAAGGGACTGCCCTCATATTGTGAATCCATGGTCTTTCGAGCAGGGCGTTGTATCTCATATCGCCCTCGATCACATGGAACTTGGTTTCTTGAATAGTCCCAGCCACGTTTACTAGTAAGATGATCTCACCCTTTGTTGTTTCACTTGCTATGTTTAAACCATTGAGAACCCGAGATGTGGGTACGATCTGGTCATGTAGGCCGGGTTGCTCCACGACCCTTGATAGAGTAATATTGGCCGAGCTCCCTGGATCAATTAAAACATGTTTAACCTGAATTTTATTCATAAGGATAGAAATTACCAAAGCATCATTGTGAGGTTGTGAGATCCCTTCTGCCTCCTCATCGTTGAATGATAAAGTGCCTTCTGGCACATAGTCTCGAGTTCATTTTTTTCTGGTGATTGATACTTTAGTGCGTTTGAACACAGGTCCTTGTGGAATATCGACCCCACTAATGATCATGTGAATCACGTGTTGTGGGTCTTCTTTCTCATTTTTCCTATTTGCATCCCTGTCTCTGAAATGGTTCTTAGCTCGGTCACTCTGAAATTCTCGAAGATGACACTCGTCGAATAGACAGGCCATCCCCTCCCTTAGTTGCCTGTAGTCTTCGGTTCTATGACCATGGGTACCATGGTATTTGCACATCTGGTTGGGGTTTCTTTGAGATGGATCGGTCTGCAGGGTCTGGGTCATCTAGTATCTTCGATTCTCCCAATGGCTGACACAATACTTGATGCGTCGATACTGAAGTTGTATTCTAATAATCGCGGTGCTTCTGTGGGATCGACATGTTTATCGAAGCCGATTTTATAAGACCTCGATAACTCTATCCTCGATCATTCCTTTTCGGTCATTTCGAACGCGATTACGTCCTGGGTCATTGTTCCTACAATCTGTGTTGTATGGTTGATACCGATCTCTATTCGATCGGGATTCTCTATCGATGTCCCTTTGAACTTTTCCAACAAGCCTGTTTGGATAGGTGGAACCGGAAGGGTTCCCCAGTTGATCATCCTAGACCCTGAACTTTGATTAGTACCGATTATGCACATCATCCCAGGTCACTGCTGGATATTCAATTAAATTCTGCTTCAGCTGCCATGATGCTACCGAACTCCGCTCATTCAACCCTTGGGTGAAGGCTTGAACAACCCAATCATCCGTGAACGGGGGTAGATCCATGCATTCCATCTGGAATCGAGATACAAATTCCCTTAACATTTCGTTGTCCTTCTATCTTACTTTAAAGAGGTTCGACTTGCTAGTCACAACCTTTATTGCTCTGGTGTGTGCCTTCACGAATGAATCGATGGAATTAGGTGGCAGATTGTGATACCATATCATTGCCCATTTTGACAGAGTTTCTCCAAATTTCTTCAGTAGAATAGATTCGATCTCATTGTCTTCTAAGTCATTCCCCTTTATTGCGCATGTATAGGAGATGACATGCTTATTAGGATCGGTGGTTCCATTGTACTTCGGAATTTTCGACATGCGGAATTTCTTCAGAATGGTCTTCGGAGCCGCACTTGGAGGGAACGAATTTTGTACAAATTTCTTCGAGTCCATACCTTTCAGAGTTGGTGGTGCCCCCGGTATTTGGTCTACCCGGGAGTTGTATGTTTCCACCTTTTTGTCGTTTGCCTTGATATTATTTTCTCCTGATTGAATTCTCTTAGTGAGCTCCTCGAGAATTTTCATAATTGGGGGGGAGGGGGGTCAGTCCCCGATTCATTGGCATTTGATCTCTTCGGTACAGGTTCGACCCTGTGAACAACTTCTGTTAGAGGTTCAGATTCGACCCCACTAGGTGCACAATGTTGATTTTGTAGTTTTGCTATAGCAGCTTGTTGAGCCTGTAGCATATCGAATATCAATTGGAGGGTGACTCCACCGTCTCCTCCGCCCTGCGTGCCTCGACCACCAGATCGACCTTCTCTGCATACGCTTCCTTCGGGATCAGCGCCCAAATTTGCATAGGGCGACATGTGAACTGACGTCGACGGGATTTGCAATTGGTACTCCCTCGAGGTCAGCCTGAGGCACCTAGATCCCTGGGGTGGCTATGTTTTCGTTTTTCCCATGAAATTCGAGGCCATTGTCACCATGTGTGGGTGTTGTTTGTGAGTTTGACATGTTTTATCCTGAAAACAAAAACACTTACAAGGACAAGCGTAAAGTAGTGTGTGTTATCGAAATTAGTATTAAGAAATCACTATTATCCTTAGCTCCACGGTGGTTGTTTACCCTTAAAATTGGATAACGATTAAACTTATAATGCGATTTTAAGGATATGTGATTTCACTCAATACTAATTGATAAATATGAAAATAAATAACAAAATTGAATTATAAAATAAAGCAAACCAATGTTAGAATGGAACTTAGCCCTTGACTTTGGATACCCTCGAACTGGTTGATGCAAGAATAATTAAAATATAACAAGCTGATAAACAAGAGTGTAAGCTAGAAGAGAGAATTATATTGCTTTGATATATGTGAATGTTGTGTTACAAATGATTAGAACTCTCCTTTATATAGCAGAGGAATTCCATTTGTATTATAACTCTAATTACATAAGGAAATCCCATGATTAGCGAGTCCGCCGTTCGTGATTGGATCCGTTCCGAGATTTCCGCCATGATCTTCGAACTGTCACGGATATCTTGCCTTTTCGTTATCATGCTATCTTCGATATTACTTGATGTATGTCCCATTTGGCTTTGATTTCTATTAGCCTCGATCTTGATAGATACCTCAATTCTGGACTCAGTATCTTATCCTCTTGATGTAGTCTGTTCTGTTATAAAGTCGTCCTTCGATGCAACCTTCTGGTCTCGATCAAATAGCAAAATCGGGTGGGCCCCATTTTAACCGTATACATGGATTGATTAATAATAAGTTGTTTTAACCAACAACAATAAAACCAGTTTGACCACCATTTATCTGTCTCACTCTTTCTCTCTCCCTATATATAAGACGGAATGCAAAAATCTGAGGTGGCATCATTCATTGACCAGCATTGCCATTTATCTTTTTTCCTGTTTTTTCAGCTTTTTCCCTATTTTTTCCATTTATAGTTTTTATTATGATTAAAAACTTCAATTTAAGATTGTTATTTATGTTCTGAAAAGCCATGCTTCCAGAAAGAGTGAAAACTGTTCCACCACTAAATTGAAGGGAGAAAGTTACAGTTCCAAAAGACACTAACCTATGTATCGGTAAGGTTACTAAACTTTATTTCACTATTTATTACACACTAATGCAGAATTTTATTACAAGTCTTAAGGTTATATTGAGTTTATTTGTTTTGATGTTTAAGGAAGACAAGAATTATGCTTTTCATCATGTCCCAAACTCCTAAAATTCCTTTGCATTTCCTTACTTGCAAATGCATTTTTATATAATACAAATAATGTACCTCTGAAAAGATTCAATTCTTCCAAGGAAATTATTCTTGCCATAAATTTATCTCTCTAAGAAAATTAGATGGCTTTATTGGAGGGCTATATCCATTTTAGCGTTCTATCGTAGTTTTCTAAGTGAAGGAGGAATCTATGGCTATATAAGGGAAGTGTTGATAGAGTTGGGAAAATGAAAAATGATCCAACCTTATGAAGAATGAGAATGTTTCATGCTATGGCATGGTATCCTAATATCCACTACCACCATGTGGTGTAGTGGATGAGATTGTGTTTACCTTTAAAATCGGATAACAATTAAACTTATAAGTGCTTTTATGGATATGTGATTTCACCTACCATAAATTGATGAACACGATAATTAATAATAGAAATGGATTGTAAAATAAAGCAAACCAGTATAAAAATGCAATTTGGCCCTCAAGCTTGACCGCTCTTGAACCAACTGAGAGTATATTTAAGAAGTATGAGCTGAACTGAAGAATAAGAGAATTTAAGAGAGAAAAGTGTTGTACTGCTTTGATATGCGAGAATTGGATTATTACAAATGATTAGAACTCCCCTTTATATAGTAGAAGAATTCTACTTATGGTACAATTCTAATTACAGAAGGAAATCTCATGATTAGCTAAATAACCATTCTTGATTTGATATGTTCCGAGATTTTCGCCACGATCCTCGACCGTTCACGAAGATCTCGGCTTTCCGTTAGAATGCTATCTTTGGTCTTGCTCGAGGTCTATCCTGTTTGGTCTCGATCATTACTGGTCTCGATCTTGATTGGTACTTCGAATCCTGATCTCGATACCGTACCTACATGTCTCGATCTGATATAAATCTGGGCTAGTCCTTGATCCATCATTCTGGTCTTGGTTAATCAACATAATCGGGTGAGCTCAATTTCAACCGTATACAGATAGTCTCCTCATTTTTTGGAGTGTAATGACAAGAAACGAATTGAGCCTTCGATCTTTACCCCGGTTTATCATGATGTCATAATCATGACATAAGCCACACAGGTGATCGAAACATCACATTGGTACAGTTTCGTAGGTATTTAATGTGCGTCAGTTGATGGTCGGCCACTACCAGCTTTAAACCGTCGCCGTGAAAACTATAAATAGGTCCATTTTCCATTCTTTCAAACATTACTTTGAATCTCTGCTGCTCTAATCTTTAAAGCTTCTTGCATTCTTCAAGCTTTTCACCTTCAAATATTTAAGTTCCATTGTTGATCCCTTCTCAAAACTACAAATATTATCACCTCCATTTTCTTTATTCTCAAAATCAAATGGTAAACACGTCAAAGGTTGTACCATAAAAGGAAAGCGCCTCCTCATATTGGCCGGCTGGCGAGAAAACAACAGCAGAGCCACACTCTGAGGTGCTTGTTCCAGGGGGTGCGTTATTAGTTCCGACTTCAAGGTCGAGAAAACCTCATCAGTCCCCGGTCGATACGAGCCGGTATCGAGATAATTCTCGAGAATTTCCTCAAATAAGTGAAGAAAGACTGTAACTGGGGAAACAAAGAAGTAGTGATACCGGCCCCCGAAGAAGACATCACTACCCGCGTGCAAGGGTTTTTGAGTGTTTACACTTACCCTTTCACACTAGGTCCCCTCGATCCAATCATCGTGGACTTCTGCCGAAAGTACCAAGTAACCTTCGCACAAATCCACCCCTCTTTCTGGAGGATCGTTATATTGCTTCAATTTTTTGTGAGCAAGATTGACGGGCTCCCTTTCACTCTCAACCACCTAATAAGGTTATGTAGCCCCAGAATCTACTGATGTGGGTTGATAAAACTCCAACGTCGGGCCACAAAGACTTTCATCTAGCGCATAAACGAGGACAAATACCTGGGTTGGATGGGTTGATTTGTCCGAGTGAGGATCTCGGACCTGATTCCGGCTGAAAGCATGCCGTGCCCCGAAAGATGGAACATGAAATGTAATTATGATTCCATTATCAGTTTCTGCATGTTAATTTCACTTATTCAACTTCTCTTATTGATGTTCTTTTTAGGTGTAGTTGTTTCCTAGATGCCAGGTGCGGCTCCCCATCTCGAGAGTTGGGTCAGGAGCCTGGTCTCGACCTCAAAATATGCTGAATGCACATGGCACGATTTATCGAAGGGCCGGTGGGAAGCCAAGAAACATGGTAAGCCTTTTTCTTGTATATAATGATTTGATTAAAACATCACTTCGAACTTACTCAATTTCTTCTTCTGCAGGTCTCGAAAAGATGCAGTCATGAGACCCCCGTCCAGTGAAGAAGAAACCTTGCTCCCTACCCCGAAGCCGGCAAAGGATAGCAAAAGGAAAAATACCTTGACCTCTGAGGGGTCATAACCTAAAAAGAGAGCGGCTCGTAAGCCCAAGACGAATATCATCCCCTTATCCGTGGAGTCAGTTCAATTCCTAAGGGAGGCAGATGAAGAAGAAGAAGAAGAAGAAGAAGAATATAATTCCGGGCTGGTGGCCCGAGTGAAGAAAAACACTGAGGCTCAAAAGGCCACTAAGTCGGTAGGAGTTGAAGAGATTCTGCCCTGAGCTTATGGGGCCTCGGGAGGAGACTTGGGCGAAGTCCCCAAGCCGGCAAAGACCTAAGGTGCCTCACCTCGAGGTGAGTAGGCGGCAAAAATCATTGTGGAGGCCGGTCTCGAGGCTCCTCGGGATGCAGAGAATGCCCCAAGAGATCCACTGGGGCAATAATAAGAGACTCCCCGTCACTCCCTTCATTTTCCAAGGAAATGATTCAGGAGGCTCGGCCATGAAGACTCCTTACGTAAAATGGGCCCACAGAGGGGAGGACCCTTTCTGTGGTTATTTTGCTGGGGTCGAGGATACTGATGGCCTGAGTGACTTGGAGATACCGAGGAAGGATTCGGGCGGAACTTTCTTGAGTTTCAGACTGGCCAGCCAGTTTCCAGCCCCTAGCGTCAACCCCCAGTGCAAACGAACAATCACCATCTCGATCCCGGAGGACGCACGAGTTTTTGCCGCCCATGTAGGGGTGGCTAGTTATCTTCGGGGTCTATTTAGGAGGAAGACCAGGCTCTGATAGACGAGGTGGAAGCAGCGTGTCTTTTTAACGAGGCTCAACAGGCTTTGAATCGGGTAAGCCCAAACTCCTTTTGTCAATACCAGTTTCTATACTTGTGTTCTTTCTCCCCTTGCCTAATTCCTTTTCTTCTATTTATGTAGGCCTCGATGCTTCATCATGAAGCCTTCTTTAGGTCTCGAGGCGAACTGAGCCGATATGAGTCTGAAATTCAAGGGCTTACTGAGGAGAAAAATGACCTCAAGCTTATCAATGAGAAAAAAGAAGAGGAAGCAAAGGGCCTCCGAGTTGAGCTAGTTGCGGCTCAGAAAGAGCAAAGTGACCTGGTTGAGCAGATAATAAGAATCTTAGAAGCTTATAACATCGGTTCGGGAGTGACAACTAATAATTCAATCTCGCAAGTTCAGTAGAAACTCGAGATAATCGGGCAACTTCATGAAGCGGTGGATGTGGTAAAGGCGGAGACCATATCATGGAAGAAAAACATGGACCGTACTGCCTTAGAGAAGGAGGCTACTCGAGCTCAGTTATCCTCAGCTGAAAACCAACTCCAAGGCATGAAAGAGAAGAACTTGGCACAAGCCAAGAAAATTGAAGAGTTCCAGGCCCGGTTGGTCACGGAACTTGCAGCGGCCAAATCTGAGGCTAAGACGAAGGCTGATGCTTAGGCAATCGTGGTCATCTATCGGTCTGTGACTGAAGCCGCTCAAGCTCGAGCGAAGGAAGTTGTCGATGCTGCTCAAGTTCGAGCATACTGGGTTGCTGAGTATGCCAAGTGCCAGTCTCGAAGGAAGACTCTCGAGGAGATCCACGCTCGTGGCTTCGATCTCACTGCCGAGATCAAAAATGCAAAAGAGCTTGAAGTCGAAGCCAAATCATTGGCCTCTTATGATGATGATGACTCCAGGAGCACGAGTGGGTCCGAGATCGGAGAGGACCCCGAGGGTGAAGATGTTTCTCCTAGAGAAGATGAAGTACTTAGGATTTTTCTTTTTGAATTATTGTATGGAATCCTGATCGGGCCTCGTTGCCCTTGTAAATAACTTTGGGATATATATATAAAGATTTTTTTTCCTTTCAGTCTTGTCTTTACTTCATTTCTTCATTATGAAATTTTTGCTTCATTTATACCTTACGAAATTTTTGCTTCATTTATGGCTTATGAGATTGTATTCATAAGTTCGAAGCTTAGGCAATTTGATCGAACTAGTATAGTTTTTATGATTGAGTGAGTGCTTGCTCGAACTCGAAGTAAGGTAACCCTTAGGTTTTATTTGAGTGATGACGATCTTCTCGAACTCAAAGCAAAAAAATAGCCCTTAGGCTCTTGTATTTGGACGATGTGGCCTTTGTAAAAATAATGTTTATGGATTTCTTCCCTTTTCGATTTGAAAAGTTTTTTATCATTTGTATGAAATACGTAATGCCTTAGCATGAAATATGGATATGTTCGAGAGCTCGAACAACTTTGTACTCATTAGATTTTTCAAGGCTTGATATTATCGAAATCTTTTGTAATTTTGCCGAGGGTAGCCTTTTTAACCGTTTTATGAAAATATTTGAAGGCCTGTTTTATTACGGAATTCGGACGTCCCCAAACCGCGTTAATTTGACCGTAGCCTTTTTAGTTTGGAATTTGCCTCTTGGGCTTATTTTACCGTTTCACTTCGACCTTTCGCGAAGTGTCAGTCCCTGAGTGTGGTGTCCGTGACCTATAAAATCGAGGGTTGTCTTTAAGGCCTTATAATCTCGAAATTTTAATAGTTAGATCTCGTCTATTTTTAGGATGGCAGTCCACGAGTGTGGGGTTAGTTCTTCGAACTTCAATTATGACCGGCCCTTAAGCCTTCTTACATAATAGATCAATAGCACGAAATTGTAAAGTAGAAAATGTTTCTAAGGCATGAGATATCGGCAAGAAAAAATGCTTCTCTTAATAGATGATTAAACATGCGTACATGTTCGATTTAAGGGCTTGAGCAACCTATATGGGCACGGTTCATTCGATCGTTTGACCCTTATAAAATTTACCTATCGAGACCCCGTTGTCACGAAGTAATTTCCTTGCAACAAAGTTGACATCTGAGGGTAATGCCCCCAGTATTCGAGGTCGATTGTAAAGAAGCCTCAGATACTGTTGAATTGTTCTAAGTTAGAACGATCAATGATTGCCTCGTTAAAAACCACGCAGGAAAATCCATTTGGGACAAAAACGGTCTAAGGAAAAAAGAGTACAACGCGTGCTTTCAGACCTAAAGACTTTGTGTTGAAAGATCCACCGTCGTTCCTAATCAAACACCTGCAATGGTTAGTTTGAAATATAAATGAAAATGGAAAGGTCGTTGTTGACACCCAATTTTACCCTCATATTTTTTTTAAATAATATAAATACTTTAAAAAAAATATCATTTTGCATCATTATTTAGTTTACAAATCTATACAAGCATTTTTCTACAATTTTCCATCATTGTAGGATTTTAAAATTGATTTTTGCACTTAAATTACATTTTCCCATCATTTTAGGATTCTTGCACCTATAATACATGTTTTAAATATTTTACTTCATTTTATGTGATTACATTAATATTTAAAAGTTATTTGCGTAATTTTGCAGTAATAGCCTATATTCGTACAAAAATGCCCTTTATTTATATTATTTGTGTCAAAATAAAATTTTATATTTTGTAATACAAAGTTATTATTTTTAAGCATTTCACTGTTTAAATAATATTTTTACTTATTTATCAAGTATTTTTATAATTTATTTTCATGTATTTAAATAATAGCCTACCTTTAAATTAATTGTTGAACCTAATTGGCCCAATATCCTTAGCCCAATAGACCCTAGCCCAAACAAGGCGACCCTTGTATAATACTCGGTCGGTACCAGTTTAATTTACCGGCCCCGTTCGTTTTTGAATCCCAGTCGTTGATCTCTCAAGATCAACGACCCCTGTTCACTCTCCTTCTTTAATTAACCAAACCCGCCCAAACCCTATCATTTTATCTTAACCCTCCGCCCCTAAATCCTCTGTATCCTCTCTTCTCCTCTCCACAGAAACCCTAGCCGCCTTCTCAAACCTCTCCAAATCCGTCTCAACCATGGATTCTTTCCATGATTTTCTTGCCTTTTATGTGTTATCTCCTTATTCTCTACAAATCTATAGTATCACCTAGTACTTGCCTAAGCATGGCAAGTACTATCTCTTAGAATCCGTCCATTCCACTTCAACCGCTTGAATCTAGACTGTATTTAGTCCATATACATCACGACCATGGCTATATGGGTCCGATTGGCCAAGAGTTTTGGCCAATCTTCGATTTCTGTCAACTAGGGTTTACCTATTTTTTCCCCAATCCGATTTTTATTGATTCTGTATGTTATTACTTCCTTATTTGTGTTTGATTTTACAGTTTTCCTTGTTTACCTTTTCAATTTCTGTCACTATATAACCCCCCCCCCCCCCCCCCTCCCCAATTCCCCTTTGAGACAGACTTTAATCGCTATATTTTCAGTAATAGTTGGAGCTCTGTTCTGCTATTCCCTCATTCTCTTGTTCTGTATTTTGTTTTTGGACGGCTGAAAGCCAAGGCCACTAAGATTATGTTATTCAAACTTTTCTTGGTGCGAGCATTTCCTGAGGTTCCTTTGAAGCTCTTGGGAACTTTGACGCATTAAGATTCTGGGTTTTTATGAAATTTTATTCTTTATTATTGTCTGTTTAACTGGTAAGTCACTTGACTTTTCGCAATTTCGTTTTTATGTGTCTGTGCTTTGCATATGTTCTCACTTATGAAATTCATAGCTTAATGTGTTTCTAGGCTACTCTTGTGTGCAACTCTGCTAGCTTTACAGTAGTTTTTAGTCTCTTTAGCATTTAATTTCACATAATGGTGCTAGCTCTGAAACATGCTTATGCTTAATTTGAGTAATTTAGATTCTCTTAAGTCCGTTTAGCCAATGTGTTTTGAGCTACTTCTGTGTGTGACCTTTACACTTGTTTGAAACTCTTTAGTATTTAATTCTACCTAAAACTGTCAATTCTGTTATTTGAATGTGTAGTCTATTGTGAAAATACTTGAATGCCTACATTTACTATCTGGCATGAGTTTATTTTCCCACTTTGTTCTGAATCTCTGTAATAGTAATCTTGCATATATAGCGTGTCCTAATTTGTGTTAAAACCCTTTTCTCTCAACCATGACTGGCTCCCCTGTTAATATATACCTCAGCATATTTTTGGCTCATGTAATCTGTTACTTCCTTGCCATGTCTGATGTTGTTTCTTAATGTGAGTTAACATGGTTATCTTATAACATTTGGATGTATGCTTATCATAATTTCCAACCATGTATCAAATTGTTTGGTATCATGCACCTGTGTATGATAGTCTTTTGTAATCCTGCAAACTTGTTTCTCCCTTAACTCTTTCAATATGTGGTTGCCTATATGTTATTTGGCTAAGTATTGGACCTGCTTCTAAGTCTTGCTGGACCTGCTTCTATGTCTTGTGACCTATTTTATTAGCTTATCTCAATTGTGCTATGTCTTTTTTAAGCTATAAATGTATTTCCTCAACTTCTGCCCCCTTAACTATTATTCACTCTCCCTCGTTTGTTACCTATGCTATCTTGAATCTCTCATTCTTAGCCGGCTGAAAGCCAAGGCTACCAAGGCTCTTACTACTGACCTCCCTAGTGTGAGCACTGCTCGGGGTTCATTTGAGACCCTTGTGAACTCTGACACACTAGGATTTGGTTCTTTAGTCACTCCCTGAAACTTGAACTACCCCACTCAACCCTTTCTTCCTATTATCTGCTGAATATCTAAGTTGGTTGGTTTAAGTAATTCAATGCTTGGAAATATGGTTATATGGTTTGGCTTTGGGATATTCTGATGAATATGACTCCTTATCGGTTCTGGGTATGCTGCATGAGAATTGCTGAAGGCCCAAACAGAGCTGGCTATTTCTTTTAGGCATGTTGTGGGCCTATTTTCATTATTTGTATAATATTTATAATCTTATTCATTATTGGGCTTGTAATAACTTTGTGTTGTTAGTAAAATGGGGAATGAGTAGATTCTTAATATTTGCATACAAAGGGGTAGACAATATGCCTATAGGACTCAGTGATTTACTTGCTATATATGTTATTCAATCACTATGTGCATTATAGAAATCATGCCATTAGGGGAAGCGCGCAAACACACACACACTGTCTGCTTGCAAACTTGAATTCAAAATACTGCAATTATGCTTACTGCTACGTGCTACTAGGAAATCTTCCTATAGGAACAAATGTCACTGATTTCAATTTGCATAAGCACATTCACTAGAAATCATGCCTATAGGATTTTGATTATTTCGTTTGCCACTGTTCACCTAGAAAATATGCCTATAAGGTTAAGGTATGACAATAAAATCGGCTCTAAGTGCTAATGGTTAGAGATCCTGCCTATAGGGTATAATTACTCGCCCTAATTTGTTAATGTTGAACTGCTCAAACACTGTTTATTGTTTATTCATGCTATTGTTAGAAAGCATGAAAAATTCTGGAGATTTTCTCCAATAGATTTTACTATCCTTTACTGCGTAGACCACCTAGATATAGCACCTATAGCTTTAATAACTTGAAACCTGCGATCTTAATAATCAGCTTGTAACAACTATATAATCCTGTCTATGAGCAGCACCTTGCATCTGGAACTGCCTACATGTTTTAGTTCAAAGTCACCTAGAAATTATGTCTATAGGGCTTAAGGTTCTTAATTCTGAAACTTCCTAGCCTGAACATTTGTTTCGCGTACATTTGTTGCTTAAGTGTGGAGACTACTTAAGCCCTTAACTGCCCATATTTGAAGTCCAATGTGTTTTGTTATGTTGCCTAGTTTTAACATTTTGAGCAGCCTAGGTAAGGTCTAGAACTACCTAAATAGAGGTCCAAAACCTCCTGGACCATAGGTATGGTACGGGTAGTGCACGCACAGGGCACGACTTAAAATTGAATTAGAGCGCTTTTAGGTAAACAACTTTAACGTAGTAATCGGGTAGTAGGAGATGATAGTTTGTGCCCGCTGAATAATATGAGTAACTCTCTACCCCCAAGGGAGTTGTGAAATATTATTTATGTTGCAAGGGGTGATCCTTTAGGCTAAAAAACTTAGGACCCCCCCCCCCTTCCTTTCTATGTTTGTTGTTAGAATTGGAATAATTGTACCTCTATATTCGTATTAAGATTTTTTGAATAAATTTATTTGACCTTTATATTCTCTTGTTTATTTGATCACTTAGCCTAATCCACATAATTTTAAGTTCGAGCGGGACCCGTAGTTCTGGACCTCGAAGAGTGCCTAACACCTTCTCTTTGAAGTAATTTGAGCCCTTACCCGATCTTTGGTGGCATTGACTAGTCAAACAGAGTTATCTGCACAATAGGTGCCTAACGCACCTTAAAAATCTTTAGGTGGCGACTCTATTTTTAGCACTCTATCTCCCATTCTAAAAAGAGTTATCATGATGTCGAAACTCGCTTTCACGAGAAAATGGGGCGCGACAGTCGTACCTTAGCGGTAGTATCATTTTAGGAGCAATACGTTCCAATTGTTCGTCGTTCATCGTGTTGAGATTGTAGGATCCTTTACCGATGATGACGAGGACCTAATACGGTCCCTCCCATTTTAGACCTAGTTTTCCTTCATTTTGATTTCGAGTGTTGATGGTGACTTTTCTTAGCACCAAGTTCCCGATTTTAAAATGTCAAAGATTGGCTCTTCGATAGTAGCACCTTTCAATTTATTGTTTTTGTGCGGCCAATCGAACGAGGGAGGTTTCTCGTCTTTCGTCTAACAATTATAGGATCGTATTCATGTCCTCGTGATTCGATTCTTCTGTAGCGTATCGAAACCTGAGGCTAGGTTCCCCGACCTCGACCGAGATAAGAGCTTCGACACCATAAACTAAAGATAACGGTGTTTCCCCATAATCGATTTCGATGTTGTGTGGTACGCCCAAAGATCCTCGGGCAATATCTCTCTCCACTTTCCTTTGGTGTCGGTCGGTCTCTTCTTAAGATTTTGGATAATAGTTTTGTTGGTCGATTCAACTTGTCCATTTCCACTGGGATGATAAGGTGTTGACAAAATTCTTTTGATCTTGTGATCCTCGAGAAATTTAGTCAGTTTGATGCCGATGAACTGCTTTCCATTATGACACACAGTATCGGAAGTCATCCCGAATCGACATATAATGTGGTCCCAAATGAAGTATATGACTTACTTTTCTATGACTTTCTCATAAGCCTGTGCTTCAATCCACTTAGAAAAATAGTCAGTCATAAATAAAATAAATTGATCTTTACCTGGGGCCGATGGGAGAGGACCGACGATATCCATTCCCCATTTCATGAACGGCCAGGGGGATAAGACTGAGTGGAGCATTTCCCTAAGTTGGTGAATCATTGGCGCATAACTTTAACATTTGTCCCACTTTCGAATGAACTATTTTGTATCCTTTTCCATATCGATTGTGCGTAGATCTCTCGACTCCTTTGGATCCGATGGGAGCTTCCCGTTCTTTAGTTATTCTATATACTTGTTTCTCCAATCCCAGGTTAGACTTATAGAGTTTATTTCGGCGTGGCCTTCTTCGATCACTAATCTTGAGAGTTGTACGAAAGTCCCCAAGTTAAGTTTGTCATCTTCGATTGATGACCCCAAGTTTGCAAGGGCGTGGGCCTCTCTGTTTTGTTCTCGAGGTACATGTTGTAAGGTCCATTCTTTAAACCTATGTAACGTTATCTGTAGCTTATCCAAGTATCTCTGTATTCGATCTTCTCAGACTTCGAAAGTCCTATTGACTTGGTTTACCACGAGGAGGGAGTCACATTTGGCCTCAATGATTTCTGCTCCCAAGGTTTTAGCCAACTCGAGACCTGCAATCATGGCCTCATACTCGGCCTCATTGTTAGTTAACTTTGGAGTCTTGATAGATTGTCTAATTCTATTAACTGTGGGCGGTTTTAGAACGATACCCATCCCAGAACCCTTCACGTTCGAAGAACCGTCCGTGAAGAGGGTCCATAGCCCTAATGATGTACCCGAATTTAATAGCAGTTCCTTTTCAACCTCGGGTACGAGGGTTGGCGTGAAGTCGGCCACGAAGTCTGCAAGGATTTGAGACTTGATGGCCGTTCGTGGCCGATACTAGATGTCGTACCCACTGATCTCGACGGCCCATTTGGCCAATCGATCCGAAAGATTGGGTTTGTGCAAAATATTACGAAGGGGATAGGTGGTTACAACACATATCAGATGGCATTGGAAATACAGTTTTAATTTCCTAGAGGCGCTTATTAAAGAAAGCGCTAATTTTTCTAAGTGTGGATATCTGTTTATGGCCTCACCTAAGGTCCGACTAACATTATAAGCGGGGAATTTCATACCTTGTTCTTCTCGAACCAGGACTCCACTTACCGCTATTTCTGAGACTGCCAAGTACAAGTAGAGTTGCTCGTCCGCTTTCGGGGTGTGAAGCAATTGCGGGCTCGATAGGTATCTTTTTAGTTCCTCCAGTGCCTGTTGGTATTTCGGAGTCCATGAAAAGCTACTCTTATTCTTATGCAGTGAGAAGAATCGGTGGATCCTATCTGAAGACCTCGAAATAAATCGTCCAAAGGCGGCTATGCACCCCGTACCTTTGTACGGACTTGACATTATTAACGACCGTGATGTCCTCGATGGCTTTGAGTTTATCGGGGATGATCTTGATTCCCCGATTTGATACCATGAAGCTGAGGAACTTGCCCGAGCTGACCTCGAAAACACACTTCCCCGGGTTGAGCTTCATGTTGTACTTTCTCAGTATATCGAAAGTCTCCTGCAAATGTTTCAAATGGTCCTCTGCTCGCAGGGACTTAACTAACATGTCATCAATATGAACTTCCATCTATTTTCCTATTTGTTCTTCGAACATTCAATTTACTAGGCGTTGATAAGTTGCACCAGCATTTTTTAGTCCGAACGGTATTACATTATAACAATAGGTGTCGTATTTAGTGTTGAACAAAGTCTTTTCCTAATCCTCCAGGTTCATCTGTATTTGATTGTACCCGGAGTAGGTGTCGAGAAAACTGAGAATCTCGTGGTCGGCAGTGCATCGATCATACGATCGATATTCGGCAAAGGAAAAGAATCTTTTGGACATGCTTTGTTCAAGTCTTTATAATCTACACACATTATAAGTTTATTTACCTTCTTAGGGACTACCATTACATTTGCTAACCATTCGGGGTATTTTACTTCCCGAATGGATCCTATTTTGAGAAGTTTGGTTACCTCATCCTTGATGAGCACATACTTAACCTCGGATTGGGGCCTTCTCTTTTGTTTTATTGGGTGGAACTTCGGGTCCAAGCTTAAGCGATGAGTAAAGATGTCCGGTGGGATCCCGGTCATATCAAGGTGGGACCAAGAAAAGAAATCCATGTTATTTAAAAGGAATTGAATGAGTTTTTTCCTAAGCTCAGGAGTTAACCCCGTACCCAGGTATACCTTTCGTTCGGGAAGGTACTTGATCAGTATGACTTGTTCCAGCTCTTGGACCGTTGACTTTGTGGCATCTGAGTCATCGAGAATTATAAAAGGTCGGGGAATCCAATTCTCATCGTCCTCGTCTGTCCCCTGCTCCTCCGATTGGGTCGAGGCTGGTACCTATGGTTGCTATTTGGCCTCTTGTTTTTCCTTCAAATCCAATTCTTTCGTTGATGAGAGTGCCGAGATCGGTATCACTTCGTCGACTGCGAGCATATCCTTGGTGGCAGGTTGCTCTCCGTACACAGTTTTGACTCATTCCGGTGTAGGGAACTTCAGAACTTGGTGGAGGGTCGAAGGTACTGCCCTCATTTTATTGATCCAAGGTCTTCCGAGCAGGGCGTTGTACCTCATGTCACACTCGATCACGTGGAATTCTTTCTCTTGAATGGTCCCGGCCACGTTTACTAGCAAGAGAATTTCGCCTTTGGTGGTTTCACTTGCCATGTTGAAACCATTAAGAACCCGGGCCGCAGGCACAATTTGATCCTGTAGGCCGAGCTACTCTACAACCCTCGAACGGATGATGTTGGCCAAGCTACTTGGATCAATGTGAATAAGCTTAACCTGAAGTTTATTCATAAGAACAGATATTACCAGAGCATTGTTGTGGGTTTGTGAGATCCCCTCTGCATCCTCGTCGTTGAAAGACAAGGTCCCTTCCGGCACATAGTCCCGAGTTCGCTTTTCCCTCATGATCGACACCTTGGTGCGTTTGAATACAGATCCCTGTGGAATATCGACCCCATCGATAATCATGTGAATCAAATGTTATGGCTCTTCCTGTTCGTTCTTCCTGTTTGCATTTCCTGTCTCTGAAGTGGTTCGTAGCTCGCTCGCTCAAGAATTCTCGAAGATGGCCCTCGTTAAACAGACGGGCTACTTCCCCCCTTAGCTTTCTGCAGTCCTCTATTCTATGGCCATGGCTACCATTGTATTTGCACATTTTATTAGGATTCCTCTGGGCCGGATCGATCTGTAGGGGTCGAGGCCACCTGGTATCTTTTATCCGCCCAATGGCTGATATAATAGTGGATGTGTCAATGCTGAAGTTGTATTTTGATAGCCGTGGTGATTTTGTGGGCTTGACATTTCTATCGAAACCACTCTTACTCATGAGCCCTCGAGAGCTCTGCCCTCGATCATTTCTTCGATCACTGCGAACGGGGTTGCGTCCAGGACCATCGTTTCTCCGGTCTCCACCATATGGTTGATACCGATCTCTGTCTGATTGTAGTTCTCTATTGATGTCTCTTTGAATTCTGCCAACGAGCCTGTTTGGATAAACGGAACCGAAAAGAGTTCCCAATTGATCATCCTAGACCCTGATTTTTGACTGGTACCGATTATGCACATCAGCCCGGGTCACTGCTGGATATTCGATTAAATTTTGTTTTAACTGTCGTGAGGCCACCGAACTTTGTACGTTCAGTCCTTGAGTAAAAGCCTGGACAACCCACTCATCTATGACCGGGGTTAGGTCCATATGTTCCATCTGGAACCGAGATACGAATTCTCTGAGCATTTCATTGTCTTTTTGCTTCACTTTGAAGAGGTCTGACTTCCTAGTCTCGACCTTTATGGCCCCGGCGTGTGCTTTGATGAAGGAATCTACGAGCATGGCGAAGGAATCAATGGAATTAGGCGGCAAATTGCGGTACCATATCATTTCCCCCTTTGATAAAGTTTCTCTGAACTTCTTCAACAGAACAGACTCAATCTCGTCATCCTCCAAATCATTCCCCTTTATGGTGCATGTGTATGAAGTGAAATGCTCATTGGGTTCGGTGGTTCCATTATATTTGGGAATTTTTGGCATGTGTAATTTCTTTGGGATGGGTTTAGGAGCCGCACATGGGGGAAAAGGCTCTTGCACGAACTTCTTCGAATCCAAAACTTTCAGGATCGGTGGTGCCTCCGGAATCTGATCAACTCGGGAGTTATACGTTTCTACCTTTTTTTCATTTGCCTCATTCTTCTTCTCCCTTGATTCGATTCACTTTGTGAACTCTTCGAGCATTTTCATAATGGCGGGGTCAGTCCTCGATTCGTTGGCGTTTGACCTCTCTGGTACTGGTTCGGCCCTGTGAACAACTTCCAGTGAGGGCTCGGGTTCAACTCTATTTGTTTCTCGGTTCTGGTTTTGGAGTTGCACTATAGCAGTTTGTTGAGCCTACAACATTTCAAATATTAATCGAAGGCTGACTCTGCCGTCTTCGCCGCCCTGTGCATCTTGACCGGCTGGCCGAACGTCTCTGCGGACGCTATTTTCTGGGTCGACGCCCAGATTCACATTTAGGGCGACGTGGGAACTGACGTCGATGGGGTCTGCAACTCATACCCCCTCGACGCCAACCTGAGGTACTTCGATCCCTGAGGCGGCTATATTGTCGTTTTCCCCATGAGAACCAAGGCCGTTGTCGGTGTCTGTAGGTATTGTTTGAGAGTTCGACATGTTGATCCTGAAATCAAAAACACTTACAAGAACAAGCGTAAAGCAGTGTGTGTTATGAGAATTAGTACTAAGCAATCACTATTATCCTTAGATCCACGGTGGGCGCCAAACTGTTTCCCCTCAAAACAATTAAACTTATAAGAGGTTTTAAGGATATGTGATTTCACCTAGCACAAATTGATGAACACGATAATTAATGCTAGAAATGGACTGTAAAATAAGCAAACCAGTATAAAAATACAATTTGGCCCTCGAGCTTGACCTCCCTCGAACCAACTGAGAGTATATTTAAGAAGTATGAGCAGAACTGAAGAATAAGAGAATTTAAGAGAGAAAAGTGTTGTATTGCTTTGGTATGCGAGAATTGGATTATTACAAATGATTAGAATTCCCCTTTATATAGGAGAGAAATTTTACTTATGGTATAATTCTAATTACAGAAGGAAATCTCATGATTAGCTAAATAACCGATCTTGATTTGATCTGTTCCGAGATTTTCGCCACGATCCTCGACTGGTCACGGATATCTCGGCTTTCTGTTAGAATGCTATCTTCGGTCTTTCTCGAGGTCTATCATGTTTGGTCTCGATCATTACAGGTCTCGATCTCGATTGGTATTCGAATCCCGAGCTCGTTATTGTACCTACATGTCTCGATCTGATATAACTCGGGGCTGATCCTCGGTCCATCATCCTGGTCTTGGTTAATCAACATAATCGGGTGAGCTCGATTTCAATCGTATACAGATTGCTCTTCCTTTAACCAGAGGTTTCGAGTTCGAGCCGTGGGTATGAAAAAATCCTTGGTAGGGGGCGCTTCCCCCGAATGGGGTCTTACGCGTCGCGAATTCGACTTTAGTTGGGTTCCAATGTGATTACTGGATACCGGGTGAAAAACTAAATAAAAAAATCCTAATATCCTCTTCCTTTATGTTTTCTCTTTATCTTCGTAATCATCGAATTTGTTAATTATGCTTTGTTGTTTTTATCCCTTTTCAAGTTTAATTAGTTCCTTTGTCTATAATTGGTTTCATGTCACAATCTTTGTAAGCAAGGCAAATAACTATTACCACGTGTATTCTCAAGAAACTAAACCAAAAAACGATTTTTCACTTTTTTTCCACCTCTAATGGAGTTCAATCATGAGTATTTCATGGATTCGTTTTCAGTGAGTTATCCTATGAAATAGCACGGTTAATTCGTGATCTTAGATGAAAAGCCATAACCTTAGAATATGGGGGGAGGAAGGATATGGTTACTTACTTTATAATCTTTGAGACAAAAAGTTATTGATTTGGGTTGAGAAGAAGAAATAGTATAGAGATATATACAAAGAAAATTATTAGAAACTAGGAAATTCAGTCCTACCAAATACATGATGATACATTTAATTGATTTTTTTCTTTTTCTATTTCTTTTGTTTCTTTTATTTTTATTTGAGAAAATTTAAAGAGTCTATTACCTCGCTTTGGAACAAAAGTCTAAAATAAAAAACCTTACAAGAAGAAGAAGAACCGGATGCATCTTATGTTTATCTCCCCAATTTTTTAATATCTTTTCTCTTTTTTATTATTTTTTGTTTTTGTTTTTATTCTTCATGTTTACATATACTAATTTAAATGGGCCGGTCTATTTAAACTTTCATAGTTAACTTGGATTACAACTTGACATGTTATTTCTGGCGAAGAATTTTAAATAAATATTTAAAATAATCCAAAAAGATGATAGTCTCCTTATATATTTTTTGATCAGTAAAGATTGGGTTTTTACTAAAAGTTATATATATATATATTAATATTCTGTCATATTTCTTTTGATGACCGCGCGAAGCGCGAATTCTTTCAGTAAATTTTCTCCTAAGCTTGATTTCAAAACTAGTGGAAAGAATAACATTTTATTTAATTAGTTATATCTTCACATGCCTCTTCATGTGTAAATCTATTTTTTTTTATGAGTTAAGCACATAAAAATTGGTTGCGATAATGATATGATTGTCGGGGAATTATGTAAATTATCTCATCTAAAAGTTTAATTTATGCATTACGAAGAGACTTTTATTTAATCAATTATGTCGTCAATAAGTACACACATAAATCATAATTAGTTGCAATGTTCAAATATACTATGTGAAGATCGTTAAGCCTTGCTTGAGAAAAGTTCCCAAACAAATTGGAATTTGAAGTAGAGGAGCGAAGCTAAGAATTTTAATTTATGGGTTTTGCACCATATATTTATATATATTTAATAAAAATTTTAAATATAATTATAAAATTTCATTCAAAGCTATTGAATTCTATCGAACTCTAATTATGGTTCTGCCCCGACTCGAAGTAGACTGCCAGAGCCGTTGCTACTAATTAGAACTTTTTTTTTTTCTTTCCTTTTGGAAACTTACTAGCAGGTGATTGATAATTCCAAGTGTAAGTTAGGTTCGACTTAACACAAAATCACATCTCTGTAAGAGGGTAACGTGGAGAAAAACAAGAAGTTGG
Source organism: Nicotiana knightiana (assembly GCA_005239525.1). Classification (NCBI taxonomy): domain Eukaryota; kingdom Viridiplantae; phylum Streptophyta; class Magnoliopsida; order Solanales; family Solanaceae; genus Nicotiana; species Nicotiana knightiana. Next base: position 2,386 of record MDKJ01051016.1, on the reverse strand, counting down.
GATATGTAGTATCTATGGTATTGGTTTGTAATTAATTATTTTAAAAGTAGCTACTATCAGGGGCGGATCCACCTTGCGATTTACGGGTTTACGTGAATTCAGTAGTTTTTGTCTAAAAAGTGTAAATATGTTTGAAAAATACACTAAAGACCGATAAATATTTGAATGTGAACCCAGTTACAATTGAAAATTTACTCTTTATCGTTACAGGAACTCATAAACATTAAATTTTGAATCCGCCTCAAACAACTATTAAGGAATACAGTGATGCAATTTAGAGCATCCGCTGCCATTATGGGCAGTAAAAGAGTTAACTAAAGTAGTTCTAATTTTATGGTGGTAGAAGTTCCGGTTAGATCTGCTGACATAATACAAGGAGTTAATATATGCTATAAAATTTAAGTGCTCATAATTAAGTAGCTAATTTAAGTGCTGCATAGGGTAGCTGCTTCTATCAATAATCTCATCCACCTAATGAGCACTAACATCAAGTGGCGGATGTCGTCTCAGAGCGACAAGCTCAACTGAATCCAGTATTTTTTTACACGTAATACAAATATATATGTGAAAAATAACAAATGTTTAATTATGGACCCATAATTTTTTACTATTTGAATGCGTCAAATTAGGAAAAATTATGCGACACATCAAATATTTACACTGTACTTATCATTCATAGTTATACTTCAACAATTTACCACGTATTCGTAACAATATTTGAATTTTAAAGCAAATCGATGAAATAATAGATTAATTATTTTGAATTAAAATAACAGAGCAATAAGCTCTTGTAGTTCAGTTGGTTAGAGCACATGCTTAGTTAGCGGAGGTCTTGAGTCTGACTCTCAACAAGAACAATTTATTTTCCTGTAAATCTGTATTTTGCTTAATTATATTCGTTGCGCATTTGAATACAAATAATACAAGTTAGTAGCAATTAAATAATAGTGACGGATGACAATTAGGTAATTTATAATTACTAAGCTCTAATATAGTGGTTTATGAAAACCTCGTCAAATTACAATCTTGAATCGGCCTCTTCCAACAACATGCACCACAACTTTGGGATACTACTAGCTAGAATTTGAAGTAGTAACAAGGTTTACACCATTTTCTACAACTTTATCCAATTACAGTTTTTCTTTAAAGAATTTATCTACATTACTGTCTATTCAATTGCTTAAACTAAGAAAAGTTGTAAGATCAATTATATATGTATAATATGTATATAATTAACGTATAATTTATGTATACCGACGAAGAAAAGTAAACACTAAATCTGGTGGTTATTTGTATAAAAATTCCTTTTTCTTTTATTTTCCTATATACTGAACATCTTAATTATTTCTTGCCTATCAGTCTATCGTCATTATCAGCTTTGGCAGTTGTCCAGAGGCGTATCTAGGTTAAGGGGGATGGGATCACGTGAACTCATACTCCTCTCCCTAAATCATATATAACAATGTCATATTTCTTCAAAATTATTTAAATATATGTGTGTGCAGTCATGCTTGAAGACTCCTATGATGCAATTATTATTGGGTCCACCTCTACAAGTGACATTGGCAGTTCAAATTCCACTCCAAACGGTCTTGTTTTCGGTACGGAGTATAAATATATATGTGAAACTTACTAAAATTTTAAAAAGAATATAATTTTCAACCTATAATTTCAAAAGTATAGTGGGTTTATAGTAAGAGACTAAAATTAAACCCGTCAAATGTAAATTTTAGATCCACCTCTTCAGAACAGTGTACCTATTTTCTTAAAATTCTGGATCCGCTTCTGCAGTTATCTGTTAATGGATCTATAAAAATTGTAGAAATTAAACAATAATTAGTTCCTTCCAAGTAAAAAAAAAAAAAAAAAGAACAGTTCGTAAAATATCTTTTGTCAAGCATTTATTCTCTCGATTTTCTTGTCTAGGAATATGTCTATGCGCTAAAATCGGCTGATTAGCCATTTATGTTTGTACAATTGTACTAGTTGGCAAAAAGAAGCAAACACATTTTTCCTTTTTCTCACTCTAGGGTGGTCCTTTTGAAATTAACAGTCTACCCTACTTATGTAGCATCATTAAATAACATAATTAAACAAAATCAAAATACAAAACTGCCCAAATGACCAGCTGATTAACAGTTAAAAACAATTTGTTTATATGTTGGGTGTGTTTGGTACGAAGGAAAATATTTTTCCAATTTTCCCATTTTTGGTTGGTTTAAATATTTTGGAAAATATTTTTCTTATTAAGAGAAGACAAAATATTTTTCAAAACTCATTCTCAACCTTCCACACCCTCATCAACCCACCCCCCGCCCACTCACCTAACCCCACCCCATGTCTACCCACCCCACCTCCTCTCTCCAAAATGGCTTTTGTTTTTCCC
>ML397305.1:0-11742 GCA_005239525.1 Nicotiana knightiana | reverse complement strand
GACCTTTCCGTCCTTTTTAGGCACCGGAACCACATTGGCCAGCCAGGTGGTGTATTGGACCACTCGGATTACTCCAGCCTTTAGTTGTTTAGCGACCTCTTCTTTGATCTTGTCACTCATGTCTGTTTTAAATTTCCTCTGCTTTTGTTGGACAGGTGGATGACTGGGGTAGATTGGCAATTTGTGTACCATTAAGTCCATACTTAGTCCGGACATGTCGTCGTAGGACCAAGCAAATACGTCTTTGAATTCAAATAGGAGTTGAATCAAGGCGTCTCTAGTTTTTTCATCCGTGTGGACGCTTATCATGGTTTCTCGAATCTCTCCTCATTCCCCAAGTTAACAGGTTCTGTTTCTTTTAAGTTTGGCTTAGGCTTATTCTCGAACTGTTCCAATTCTCGATTTATTTCCCTAAAAGCATGGTCTTCGTCATATTCCAGTTCTTGATTCATTATTTCGAGGTTAGACGGCGTATTAAGATCAGAGCATGAAGTCCGCAAGCATGTCATGTTTTTTAAAGCCGCATTATTAGGACTGAAAAATAAGAAAAGTAAACAAAAATCAGAAAGAATAATAGACGATGAAATTTTGATTTCATTTCATTGAATTTGAACATAGGAGGGTTTACATCGGAATTTAAAGGCAAGAATTTAAAAACACTTGAGTTACACCCTGAAATAACTCATAGTGCAGAAAGGATGGCAAAAGCTGAACTACCGGGACTCCCGCCTGACGGGGAATGGAGTAGCCTTCCAGTTTTGCAACTTGGCGTCAGGCCCCATATACTGTACTTCGGCAGTGCTGGAGCCTTCTCCTGGTTGGACCATATGGGCCTCATACAACATCTGCCTCATTGCTCCGCATATTTATTCTATTTCTTCGACCGTGAAAGTCTCTTCCTCTTCCTCCACGTATTTTGGCTTGACAAATGATGCGGTGATGTGTGGGATCGGCTGAGGCAATACCCAACTATTTTTCTTACGTTGGTCAACCCATTTTTCATCGTCGGGGGTAGCTTGAAACCCTATGCCAAAAAACTTTTTATTGGTAGGCAAAGTCACGGGTTCTTTAATGCCTTGCAAGGATATCCCGAGCCCTTTTCCAGGTGTGTACCCATGTTTGATCATGTCGTTGGCGACCATAATTGACGTGTTTGATAGGAAGGGTTGAGGGCACGGGGTTCCTTCCTCATTCCGGTCCGCAACCACAATCTTGAAAGCCTGGTAGACTATGTGCTCGCTGCCCTCTCTTGTTTCCAGGCATGGGGCTAATGGGTCCTTGTAAATAGATTACTCGTCTTCCCCATGGACCACGATTTCCTGGTCCTCATATTCGAACTTAACCATCTGGTGGAGAGTAGATGGCACTGCCCCTGCTGCATGGATCCAAGGCCTTCCCAGGAGATAATTGTAGGAAGTATCCATATCCATGACCTGGAATGTCACTTCGAAATCTACAGGGCCGATTGTCAAGACCAAATCAATCTCCCCGATCGTGTCTCTCTTGATACCATCGAATGCACGGACACACACATTGTTGGGCCTGATTCTCTCAGTCCCGATCTCCATTCTTTGTAGGGTCGATAGAGGGCAAATACCAACCCCAGATCCACCGTCCATCATAACCCTTTTCACATAGTAACCTCACATTTAACAGTTAGGTGGAGAGCTTTGTTGTGGGCAGCCCCTTCCGAAGGAAAGTCATTCTTGCTGAATGAGATCTGGTTGACTTCAAAAAATCGTTCTTCCATTCTTCCCATTTGCTCAACCATGGTCTCGGCCGGAACATATGCTTCGTTAAGTGTTTTGATCAGGATTTTCTGATGCTCGTTTGAATTCATCAGCAAGGATAGAAGTGAGACCTGAGTGGGGGACTTTCTGAGCTCCTCTATTATGGCGTATTCAACGGTTTTCATATTCTTGAAGAATTCTCCTGGCTCTCTGGCACTAATCGGCCTTTTAGGTGGAAAGCGTTTCAACTTGCTTTAGTTTAGTTCTTCCGGGTCGAGGTATTTCTCCGATGAGTTTATATCGCCTGTTTCCCCAGTAATCTCTTTCCCTTTGTATGTCACTACCGTCCTGTGGTAATTCCAGGGGATGGTGAAAGTATTCTTCATGGGAGTTTGCGACGCGCGGCTAATAACCACGGGCTCATTCAGCCTGGGTAAAATTATTTGCCCCCGCGCCATATACGTCGCTTTAGGCACGTACATTTTTGGGCCATTCATTATTGTCTTGTTGAATTGTAACCTTCTGGGAGGGCTCAACACACTTTGTTCCTTCCTGTGTGCCTTGGGGATGTAAAGGTTATCGTCTTTAGAGGGTCCCTTATTTGTTCCCGTCTCAGCCTTTTCCGTGACCTGGGGGACGGGGTTACTCTTCTTCATCTCCTTGACTGGTTTGGGTGCTGCCTTGGATTTTCTTTCCACATCTGCGATGGCGATGATGGCCTTTAGAGCTAGATTGAAATCCTGGTCCTCGCAAATCATACCGATGGCAGGCCCATGATTGTGAGTGGGCAGTGGATTGTTCGTCACATTGGGAGCTTCTCCGTCCCTTAAAACCACTTTCTTTTGTTCTATAAGGATTTCCACAGCCCTTTTGAGGGTCCATCAATCCTCCGTGTCGTGCCCTTCTGCTCCGGAATGGTAAGCACAACTGGTACCCCGTCTATATCATGGTGATTGAGGATTCTACCCGTTTGGAGGTACGGGTTGCAGGAGTCCCGTATGGACCAACTTTGGGAAGAGGATGGAATACGGCTCTCCGATGGGAGTGAAATTAAGTCTCCTTGGTGGTTCTCGGGGATAGGCATTGTACGGGTAGTTGTTTTGAGGAGGGCGTGGATTATATGGAGCTGGGGGGCGATGGTTATTTTTTGGAGGTGGAGTTCTATTCTGATTGTATTGTTGTTGCGGCCTGGGATATGGCTGAGCGTTCATTATCACATAAGGAAAAGGGGGCACAATATAAGCTGCGTCTTGGTGAGGATAGTAATGTTGGGAAGCTTTGGGAAATGGACGTGGGTATTGCCGAGGCTTCCTGACATCGGAAACCATCATGGCCCCTTCTTCTTTCTTTTTCCTGTTGGCTGCACTCCCGGATCCGCTTTGGATGGCCTGAGAGGTTTCTCTTATGGCAGATTGGCTCAGGATACGACCAGTTTTTAGACCATTCTCCACCATTTCTCCAATTTTGATTGCTTCCGCGAATGGTTTGCCCATGGCGGACATCATATTTTGTAAGTAATCATCTTCCTGTGCTTGTAGAAAGACGTTGACCATTTCAACCTCATCCATCGGAGGTTTGATCCTGGAGGCCTGCTCGCGCCATTTGATGGCGTACTCTCTGAAACTCTCCGAGGGTTTCTTTTTGAGGTTGGATAGTGAGTTCCTATCGGGAGCGATGTCCACATTGTATTGGAATTGCCGGAGAAAGTCCCGTTCCAGGTCATCCCATATGTGCCAGTGGGATATATCCTGGTCCATGTACCATTCTGATGCAAACCCCGTCAAGCTTTCTCCAAAATATGCCATGAGAAGTTCCTCTTTCCCACCTGCTCCACGTAGCTGGTTACAATACCTTTTCAGATGAGCTATGGGGTCCCCATGTCCGTCATATTTTTCAAACTTGGGGGTTTTAAACCCATGAGGCAAGTGGACGTGCGGGAACATGCACAAATCTGCATAGGAGACGTTTTTCTGCCCGCTCAGCCCCTGTATATTCTTGAGGCTCTGTTCAATACTCTTCATTTTCTGAGTTATTTCCTTGTGCTCGAGGCTTTTCTTATCTTGTCCCAAAGTGGCCTCAAGCTGAGGTTGTTGGGGATATGCATTGGGAGTAATATGAGTGGTGTCCAGATGGACGGATGGTGTTTGGAATGTGAATGCTGGCGGCTCGAAACTTGGCCCGGAGATAGTTGGTGGAGCCGTGGCGGAGATTGGTGGTGCGGTGAAGATGTTGGAAGACACACCAGAGAACAAAGCCTGGGGGCGAACCTCAGAAGGCCTTCCGGGAAAATAAGCCGACATAGTTGGATATCCAAATGGCGTGGCTGGGTAGCTTATGGGGGTTTTGGACGTCCCGCCTGCCCTGGGGATTATCTCTGGGAAACCTGAGATGGTACTGGGTGGTCCCTACCATTGGACCTTGCGTCCCACATTTCCAGCATGCGGCAACGCAGAGTCCTGTTCTCTTCAGCTGTTGCTGACTCAGATGTTGGGATGACTGGATTTAGGTCTTCCATGGAAGAGTTGACGATTGGCAAGTGACTTTCAGACATCATTTCTATGCTCTATTTTGATCTGGTGAAGTAAGGATGGGTAGCCAGGTTACCGCAAAACCAACCACCTAAAAAATACCTTTTTAAGATCGAACCAACAAAATGTTAGGTTGAAACATTTATACATAGGCAATCGCACGTATGGGGTATGCAATGCACCTGAGCAATTTAAATGCTTTTCTATATGTTTTTGCAACAGTTGTGTACTTCATCCCAACTTTATCTCTTTTTTTTTTCTTTTTATCATTCTTGACCTTCCTTTGTTATTGTTTCCGCTCTTTTATTCCTCGCTCGATTTCTTTTCTTATGGTTATGATCGAATCCTATGTGGATTGCCTACGTATCACGGCGCCGCGTGAATCAGATCATCACGTAATTCATGCTAGCAAAACCCAAAGGACAAAAATGCATATTTTTTTTGTCTTTCTAAAAAGCTTCATTCTAAAAAATTTCATTCATTAAATAAAACACTTCTGATTATAGAAAACTTGTAGCTCACTTTTGGAATTTCAAAGTTTGCAAAACAGACTTGACACATATTTTCTAAAAATATAAAAACTATTGTGGACTCAGACATGGCTACAACTAGAAAAATGAAATACAGACTCAAAAAACATCAAAAATACATCAGTGCTTCCGTTGCTCCAGGGGCCGGTGGGGCATCATTCGGCCTTGCCACGGGCCTGCGTGCTATGTCTTGTCGGAGGCGGTAAAGGTCGTCCATTATCTTGTGGACAAAGATCATAACCGCTGAGAAGAAAGTGGTCCGAGTCATATCTTCGCATTTCTAGCATCTGGTGACGATGTAGTCGGCTATCTCTTGGACTCTTTGCCTGATGATACCCTTTTCTTGAAGCAGGCGCCCGATTTGCTGGGATCTCGCCTCTAAAGTCTGGGCCTCTTTGTGACTCTGCTCTTGCCATTGTTGAAACTCTTTTTCTAACTGAGCCATCATGGCATAGCACTGTTCCCTCTCTGTCTTAAATCTTTTTGCCTGTTTGGCCATTTCGTTCTCGAGGACGGCCAGCTTTTCCTTCAAGCCTATGACTTCCTGGTCATATTTCCTTTTTAGTCTCTAGACAACCTCTGTTCTTTCTTTTGCACTTCTTGTTAATCTTGCCCGAACTCCGGCCAGTTCTTCTTCAGCTTTGTCTAGATCATTCCCATAACTGCATACTTTATGCCTCAGGCTGTTGATAAGCCTTTCATCAGTTCTGCTTCTCTCTGGGTTCTCAGCAGCTGTTTTTAATTCCTCTATCTGGGCCCGGAGAACTTCATTTTCTTGGGCTAATCTATTTTTCTCCCCTTCAATTGTGGCAGTATGTAGAATGTTTTCAAACTTGATTTCCCTGACCTGAGCTTCCAACTTGGTTATGGTGGCTCGGTTGCTGTTCTCCTTTTCTAACCAAGCCCAATACTCTTGTGTTTTCTCGGTGAATTGTTGCACGTGGGGTCTCTTTGCGGTTCGTTCCTGATCTTGATGCTCCCTGCTCTTATGTCATACCAAGAAGTGTAGGCGGGCTCCATTTCCCCTTTGGATAAGTCTCTCACCCGAGTTTGAGGTTCCAAAAACCTGCACTCGTTCCAGATTTGACGGACCCTGCCTTCAGGAAATGCAGCTTTCGGGCATAACTCAATTGCTTGTTGGCTTAAATTTTCGTCATGGGGAACAACCTGTTGTCTCCCCAACTGGCGTAAGACCCGGTGTGGGGCATATGGTTGAATGCTTCACATGCCCATTAATAGGAGATAGAAAACCTTAGCAGACATATTGATAACCTCGCTAACAGGGAGCCACCCGAACGTCCACTCGATTTGGTCGGCAGTTAGTGAACTCAAGTATGAGTGCCAGGCTTCCGTGCCCTCAGGAAATTTGTGTCCTTTTACCCGAGTACCATGTTCCTCGATGCAATTCAAACCGGTTAAGCCGTAGTTTATGTAGCCTGGGCGGTGACAGAGGTGCTCGATCAGCCAGATTTGTAAAAGCAGGTACCCCTCAAAGAACTTTCCCCCAGATTGGCAAACTGTCAGAGCACGGTAAATCTCGGCTAAGACCATCGGTATAAGTGTGCCATTGGATTTATTCATCATGAAATCTGTCATTCCCACAAGCCTGATGTCTATGCATCTGTCACTTCTTGGGCAAATCAAGGTTCCCAAGAATGCTACCACAAAAGCTAGCCCCCGACGGGCTTCCCATTTAGCCTGATCTTTGTGAGTTAGACCAGTGTTGTTAGCTAACCCTGGGGATCTCCGTAGCGTCTGTAAAGAAAATAGAAAGTGCAGAAACCTTCGGATAGGTGTGGGTCTTGGACGTCCCGACTAATGTTTAACAGATCCAAAAACTTATGTGGAGTCACCGCCCTGGGTGCCACTGGGTACCGACTTCTAAGATTGTCATTGAGACCATCATACCCTGCTATTTCCTCTAGCGTGGGCGTCAATTCAAAGTCTGAAAAGTGGAACACGTTGTTGGCGGGATTCCAAAACGGTACTAGAGCCTCGACGATGTCCAACCTCGGCTTGATTTTTAAAAGACCAGTAAGTCCCCCTAAAGCATTCATAACAGATTTTCTACTGGCTTCCCCCAAGTCGCTCCACCACATATGGAGTCCTAGAGGGATTTTCTCGACTGCCCTGAAGGGGATGTTTTCAACTGTATTCATCCTGCACATTCGTTTTTTTGATTAAAACCACAAAAAATTTTGAAAAGTGTTATTTTTGCAAAGGGTTTTGTAATAAAGAAAAATGGACCATCTTTTCGAATACGGCCCTTTAATACTTCGGGTAGGAATTTTTTTAAGGCTGTGTTTGCAAATTGGGTCAAAATTTAAAGACAAACCACATGCGGCCACTTTTGCGAAAACGGCCTTCCGGCGCCCCTCTTGGGTAATCAGGCTATAATGGCGTCACCTAATTTTATTTAGGGCTATATCCTTTTGATTTTGAAAAATAGAGTTGGACCCGATGAGGGTTGCCTACGTATCCCACACCTGTGAGAATCAAACAATGCGTAGTTCGGAAAAATCTTGACTGATTAAAAAAAACACCTACTCATTTTGTTTCAGAAATTTTGGCAGAGTTTCGGGATAAATGGGGAATTTTCAAAACATGGTGAATTTTCTATCCTACCTCACTCTTGGTTTTTCTGTTCGTTTTTATTTTTTTATTTTTTATTTTAGCCGGTCAATACACAAGCTGAAACAAATAAATGCATACGTAACAGGTAAGATGCATCAGGGGAGTCTTTCATTTCGGGTACACCTGTCCTAGACGGACCCAACCCCTGTGTTGAGTCCCCTAAGTCAAATGCACATGATGCAAATAATAGTTCCTACTAGGGATCCGACATCGGCTATGTTATACTAAGTTTAAACCCTGGGGTTTTGTTCTAGACCAGGCTTACCCTAGCGGACATCTCGAGCCGAGGTCGGGGAAGCGTACCGGGAATACAGAAGCTTCACCGACTTTGCAACTTGTTCGTACCTCGTTCTAAAATTTAGGTATGAATCTAATAGAAAAGAAGTCACACGAAGTGCACACTTCCCAGATGATTTAGAAGACTCAGAGAGAAGAAGGGTTTTGGCACAATTTAGATAATATCAAAGCGGTAAAAAACGACATTTAGCACGTTAGGTTTAAACATGTAAAAATCAGATAATAAAGCCAAATAAAACAGTTTATTGTAAGCTCGAATTCTTGAACCCTGAACCAGAGATTCTGGGTTCGATCCCCAGCAGAGTCGCTAGAGTTGTCACACCTCCTTTTTCCACTACCCCGATTAATGAAGGGGTAATAAGGGATTTTTTCCAATTAAGGTGACATTATTCGGATTTGGGATTTATTTTAATTTTCACAGTCGCCACCCGAATTTTTGACGATGCTCCGGGACACCGTTTTATTTTTTAAAATCCCAAAATCGATGAAATTTTGACTCTGTTTTGATTTGTCTGCGACCAGAAATCCGAGTAAGGAATTCTGTTAACCCGAGAGAAGGTGTTAGGCATTCCCGAATTCCGTGGTTCTAGCACGGTCTCTTACTATTAATATTTGGCCTAAATTATCTGATTGTGCGTTTTTGCCTATTGTGCATTTAACCTCTTTAAAAATTAGCCGTTTTTGATAAGTATGGATTTATCTTGAAAACAAGTCACGAGAACGTGCATTTGTTATGCTTTTGAACGTACTACAATTACGCCACATGAAATGCACCCGTAACCGCAATACGTAATTTTATTAAGATTTGAAGTTGAAGACGGGGACATGAGTTGTCGAACCTGAGTGTAGCTTACGTAATCAAGACTATTGGTCATGACAATTTATAGTGCCTATTTGAGGCAATATTCGATTATTCCTTGCGTTTTCTATTTTTGAAAGAGCGTTTTAGTTTTAAGATCAATTAGGACGTTTATGGATTTATCTTAAACAAGTCACGATGACGTGCACTTGTTGTTTTTAAGCACATGGCAACACGTCACATGAAATGCACCCGTGGTTGCTAAGTGCATTTTGTTTAGTTGTTTGGAGTTTGAGAGTCGGGGGAATAAGTAGCCACTCCCGAGTGTAGTTTAGGGTAATTTTGAGGTAATGGTCAATTTTTGTCTAATTTCAAACTAAAAGTATTCATTCTACCTAAGAATTGCCTAAAATAATGTCCAATAGCCTAAAGATAACAGGTTTCGGGCTATGACCATATTTTAGCCCCAAATTAGTTCAACTCTTTTGGCCAATCCTAATTGTGTCTAATTAACAAGAAGGGATACATATAATTTGAACTAACATCAATAGGGATAAGCATAATAGGAACGTTTGCACAAAATATAACCGGAATCTGCGTTTTAGTGTTATTTTCAGTCATCATTTTTTGAAAAAAAATTACACTCATATACATTCAAAGATTTGCCAAATTGTGTACAAGTAAATCACCAGCTTTTCAAGGATGCAGATTGTCAAAAGTGAATACTTGGTGTTTGAATTTTGTAGTCTAGGCCTAATCTATAGTTTCCTTTATCAGTATGAATACGAGCATGTGTCACTGGAATTGAAATTCTTTTGTAAAGAATATGTTGCATACGTTGATTTCAAAGAGTTTACTAGGTGCGAAATGAATTAGGCATGATTAACTCTACCTTACATTGATGGTAACTATAATCGTGATAGCCATTTTTCAAATCAGTGTGTTTATAAAAATCCTATANGAAAAAATTACACTCATATACATTCAAAGATTTGCCAAATTGTGTACAAGTAAATCACCAGATTTTCAAGGATGCAGATTGTCAAAAGTGAATACTTGGTGTTTGAATTTTGTAGTCTAGGCCTAATCTATAGTTTCTTTTATCAGTCTGAATATGAGCATGTGTCACTGGAATTGAAATTCTTTTGTAAAGAATATGTTGCATACGTTGATTTCAGAGAGTTTACTAGGTGCGAAATGAATTAGGCATGATTAACTCTACCTTACATTGATGGTAACTATAATCGTGATAGCCATTTTTCAAATCAGTGTGTTTATAAAAATCCTATACATGCCAGCTTAGATATACACTCAACTTCCTACTGTGTCATGCTATTTTAGAGACAGGGATTGGATTATAAATTCACTAATAAAAATAACCTACTTTTCAGAGAAAAAAAACAAACACGAATAGTAAGCAGAATTTAAATATATACAGTCCAGTCTTTAATTACAATGATTCTGAAAATGAATATAGTTAATTACAACTTCGACTGCTACTGTCAACATGCATTTTTGAAAGACAGAAAAATCTAAAATGACAAGTCTAACTAAATTATCTGTCTTGAATCCTTTCAAAGCCATGTGTTCAAGCTTTCATTTGTAATATGTAGAACACCTCAATTAGATTAGTGTGTTATGCACTCATTGGACTAAACATGACTATGATAGGAAGTCGAGTTTAAATCGGATGATGCTTATACTAAGCTAAAAAAATAGAACTACTCGTGTATTCTTTAATGCGGATTATAAGTCCAAAATCTACTATTTGGGTAGTAGTAATCAATAGATTTTCAAACATTTATAGGACGAATCATATCATGAAGGAGGTTGGGCTCATCCTTTATGATGTTTTTACACCACTTTTACCAGAACAGGTTCTGGCCTCTTATAGGTCGAATCTGACCATAAAAGAGGGGTCAGATTCATCTCTATAGAGGTCTTATTCAACTCATAATTGTGCCATAGCTTTAATTTTTTAGGCATTTTTAGAGTATGAATCTGACCACTTGAAGGGTTCAGATTCAATGTTCTACAACCTTTGTCGATTGTTCACTTCTTACCCTTAAGGGTGATAGCCTACTGTTTAAGCACTTAAAATGGGGTGAATTTGACTATCAACAAGTCAAATTCATCTACCCTAGTGTTGATACTAACATAATTCTAAACTATATAGGAACTTTGATTATTTAGGCATTTTTAGAGAATGAATCTGGACATTTAAAGAGTCCAGATTCCTTATTCTAAGGCCCTTTTCGATTACTTATTTTATACCCTTAAGAGGGTGATTTTCAGCAACTAAGCCATTGTTTATGCACTACTATGGGATGAATTTGACCATTACAAGGTCGAATTCATCTACCCTAGTGCAAATTATCTTAATAATAGACTAAAGCAAACACAAAACCAACATCTAACTTATTTTAACTACACAAACTCAAAGCATTCTGAAATCAATAAGACTTAATCACAACTAAACAGAATGATTCCAAGGATTCAGGTATTTCATAGACAACACTCATTCAGATTCATTTACCAGCATATTAACCAATCCCATTTTAGATTTTTCATACCAAAAACAAAGGAAAAGGAGATTCAGCTAGAGGAGAAGGATTTAAACAACAAAGAAAAAGAACAAAAACTCAGATTTGATTATTTCAATAAAGTTAAGCTGTTACATACCTTGTTTGAAGAGAAAAGTAACAGAAAATCCTGACCAAATAAAGGTCAGGCCAAGAGAAAATTCAGCTAGAAGAGAGAGAGTAATTAGGCAGCAAACAAACAGCAACCTCAAACCAACACAGCTCCCAAAATCAACCTAGGTGAGTTTGAAAAATCAGAAACTGAAGGAGAAACAAGGTTGAAAACCCAAGTAGATTCTTGATGAACTTTCGAAGAGAAATCAGATTTTTGTTCTACTAATATCTTTTGAAATCTTCTCATGAATAGGAAACTACTCTCAATTTTCTGTGTTTTCCAAAATATTTTTAGTAGCTAACTCAGTGTTAAAGAGGGTCAAATAGAATGTCCGAAAAAAATCCTTCTAATGTGAAAAATGGGTGTATTTATAAGGGACTTGGGGATGGGATATATCTAGCATATTCCCTGTCTAATGAGCTGAAATAGTATCGGGCAGCTGTCACCCTTATCCTTTGGGACAGCTGCCCCTATTCTAGAAATTTCCAGCCATTATAATGACCCTAATACCCTTAAGAAATCTGATT
>ML397302.1:174539-215059 GCA_005239525.1 Nicotiana knightiana | reverse complement strand
CAAATTAATATAATTAAGATGTACTGTTTACAGGTCAATGGACAGAAAGTTCCAAAAGGGAAACTGATTTTAAAATTTAACTGCTTTAGGAACTGTACTGATATTTGGCATTACTTGCAAATGTCATATATTGATTTTCCTAACAAACAACTTCTAAACAAAGAATTCGAGGATAAACAGAAAATGGATCTCCGTTACCTCCTCTTTATTTTTCTTTTCAACTTCTAAAATCACATCCTAAGAAGCGATTGCTTTTGTATTACTTTACACTGAACAATATTTAAAGTTATTATTATTATTATTATTATTATTATTATTATTATTATTATTAATTTAATCCTTGAGTTTCAGTGATAACATAAACTTGATAACTTAAGAAACATTTCAAGAATAAAACTAAGAGGACCCTCAGTCTGATTGTAGCCCAAGGACTAAACATGAGATTGAGTTTACAAAAGCAGCTAAAGGTTCTGGAAATGTCAATGCAACAATAGCAAAAATTCATAGTTAGCTTTTCATATAATTGTGTATCAGAAATTACAAGTCATCAAAAACTGGTCCAATTAGGGCCGGGTTAGTAATGAACCGGGTATTTTAATTTGAGGTGGGTCTCTTTTTTGAGATGCCACGTGACAATCCTTCCAATTAAGGGTATATTTGGATGATAGTATAACGGCAGGGGTTGAGATGACTCAATAGTATAACGGAAGGTACTTTTAAACTTTGTTGGATAGTACGGGGATATATTTGACCCTTCTCCGAATTGAAAATAAAAGGAATAAATGCAAACAATACAAATTAAATAGCCTTGGCCCTCGAGTTCGATCCCCCTTGAACCAAGTAATATTTTAACCGATTTATGAATAGAGTAACAAGATAATGAAAGCTGAAAAATGACAGTATATTGCTTTATGTTTCGTAAATGTGATGTATTTTAAATATTATCAGGCCCCCTTTATATAATAGTGTAGTCCTACTATTGATACAGTTCTACATGAGGTAAGAAATCTCCTGATTCGCTAATTAATCGGTCTATCCTTGATACGTGCCGAGATCTCCGCCGTGATATACGCCTGATCGCGGATATTTAATCCTTCTGTTATTCGGCTTGGCAAATTTCTCTCTATCTCGCATGATCTCGA
Source organism: Nicotiana knightiana (assembly GCA_005239525.1). Lineage (NCBI taxonomy): Eukaryota > Viridiplantae > Streptophyta > Magnoliopsida > Solanales > Solanaceae > Nicotiana > Nicotiana knightiana. The sequence continues at coordinate 213,917 of ML397302.1, read as the reverse complement.
TTATGTTAGGTATCGAGGCCTCGGTCTTGATGATATAACCTAAATTGACGATATAACCCCGCACCTTGGTTCAATATGATTCGAGGTCGAACGTTAACCTATTACATTCTAGTCTCGATTAGTCAAACAAGTGGTGAACCCGATTTTGACCGTATACAGATAGTCCCCTCATTTCTCGGAGAGAAAATGACTAGAAACGATATGAACATCTGAATCCTGTCTCGATGGGCCATGATGTAAGCGGCGAAGGGTCACTGAGACACCCGACTGTTACGTAAGAGACAAACAGATACGAAATAGCACGTTGGTCCAGTTACCAAGGCATTAAATGCCTGTGAGTTGCTGGTCGGCCACTATGGGTTCTGAACCGTCACCGGCAGGCTATAAGTACACTAACTTTCCTTCATTCAAACATCACATTCAAAGCTCCTCATATTCTTATTTTTTTCAAAAATCCCTTTGTTGCAACTCTCGCATCCAAATCTATTCAAACCTTTAGCAAACTGCACACCTTCCTAATTCTCTTTTCTTCAGTTCTACGATAGCAAAAACTTCTAAGACTATACCGCAGAAGGAGACCGCCTCTTCACCCGTCGGTGACAAAGTCGCGGTGGAACCTCACCCTGAGGAGTTCGTTCCGGCATGGTGCCCTACTGTTGCCGATTTTAAGGTTGAAAAGACTTCCTCGGTATCGGGTCGACGCGAGCGAGTCTTGAGGTACATATGCACAATCACTGATGATCTCCTCACCAAGGTTAAAGAGGACTGCAACTGGGCTAATAAGCACATGGTGGTACCTTCGCCTGAGTAATCGAGCACTACCCACGTGGAGGGTTTACTAAGTGTTTACACTTAGCCCTTCTCGTTGGGTCCCTTAGACCCAGTCATCATTTCCTTCTGCAAGAGGTACAACGTGACTCTTAGCCAGATCTACCCTTCCTTCTGGAGAATAGTGATTCTCCTTCAATCCTTCATAAACAAATTCGAGGATGTCCCTTCACCTCGATCACCTTATGCACCTCTACAGTCCCCGACTCTATCGGGGGGCTGATCAACCCTTGACGGGCCAGTATGGCACCGTTATCAAGCATAGATGAGGCTTGGTATCGAGGGTATATGGGCTATCTTTTTTGAATAAAGACTTCAAATCTGATCTCGGCCGAGGACATGCCATTTCTCGAGAAGTGAAACTTGAAACATAAGTACTACTTTGCCTTGAATATTCAATCTCATTGTTTTCCCTATTATGTCCTTTCTTATCGATGTTTTTGGTGTTGTAGTTATGGCCCAGATTCTAGACGTAGTTCCTGAACTCAAGCAATGGGTCGAGCGCTTTGTGTCGCAGAGACCACATTCCGAACGTGCTTGGATAGAATTATCGAAGGATCGATGGGAGGCCCGTAATCATGGTAAGTTTCCTTTCCTAATGTAATAATGTTTGATTTCCTCCTTTCGCTATAAAATTCTTATCTATTTCCTCCCCAAGGACGTTGCTATGAGGCCTCCCTATAGTGATGAGGATGTGTCTCTCGAGTCCCCTGCTCCGAGGTAGGGTGATGAAAATAAGAGAAGAAGGGCTCTGAGTTCCCCGAACTTGGAAAATAAAAAATCGAAGAAGGGATCGTGCAAGCCCAAGAGAAGCATCGTCACTCTATCCTCGGACTCAATCCACTGGCTAAGGACGATTATGAAGAAGAAAAAGAAGAAGAAAAAGAAAAATCCAAGATGCTGGCCTACGTGCGGGCATGTGACGTGATACCACAGTCATCCGAATGGGATGAGGTCGATGAGGGAGTTTTGGCCGAAGCTGCCGAACTAGAAGTGGTTGAGGCCACTCCGCCCCAAGCTAGGAGGTTCGAGAGAGAGACCGGGGGTGACGCTTCCCGAGTAGAGGGAGGTGCCCCGAGGGATGAGCTTTGGGCGATCGACATTACCGGGTCCCCTCAGATATCAGACCCCATGATCCGTGAGACCCATTTTTTAGAGAGCCATTCTTATGAGAGGCTTCAAGGGGCGACTGATATCCATCACTTCCTGGATAGATTAGAGTCCATTGCATCGGAAGATTTCACCGGGTTTGGTGACTTTCTGTTGCCAAGGAAGGTACTGTCATCGGTTTCCACTAGGTCTTCGTCGAGATCAAAACTGGTGGACCGATCTTTGGCCCCAAGATTTAACCTTGACGGCAGGCGGTCGATAAATTTCTCTATCCCAGAGGATGCCCGGGTTTTCTCTGCCCCCGTGGGGGTTTCTAGCTACCTCAATTTCTTGGTAGCCGAAGAAGACCAGGTCGTGATAGACGGGGTGAAAGCACGTTTCCTATTCAACGAGGTCAAACATGCTTTGAATCGGGTAACTTCGAGCGTCACTTCATTACTTACTTTAAATTTGAATTTGTAAGTAATCCTAACACCTTTCTTTACGCTTTCAAGCCTCGGTATTGCACCATGAGGCTTTCCTCCAAATTCGGAAGGAGTTAACCCAACACGAGGTTGAGGTTCGGAAGCTCACCGAGAAGAGAGATACTTACAAGCTTCTTAGTGAGAAGCTTCAGGCCGAGCTAGAAGCGGCTAAGAGGGAACACACAGCCCACCCTATTTTTTTTTTAATTCTCAGGTTTTGGCTAAAGAGGGTAGAATACATAAATTGGTTCTTGGAGATAAAAGTCGATACCTTGAATGCATGTAAGTTAAACTCCCTAATCTAGTAAAGGGAAACGAGTTTGGGTAATTATTCACAAAAAAAGGGTTAGCTAATCTAAAGGGCCACATAGTATTTGATAAGATGCCCAAATGAGTTCAAGGTTCCTAACTCTAAGTTGAATGTGTCACATTGTAAACTAGATTGAAGGCATTAGAAGGTCCAGTTATTTTGGATAGAAATTAAAGGGGAAATTCCAACTCGAGGTATGTATGGCTAACTTTAATCTTCGTAGAGTCTCCTTGTTGGTGTCTGAGAATTCGGTATGAGTTTCTGGCTTATGCATATGTGAACCGATTGTTCTAACTTGTTGAGGCGTAAGATTATATTCAATGATTGTCCTAGTTGATTTCCATGTCACCATGCTATATTATATTGTGAAAAGTTGATTCTTTGTGCTCATTCTATAGTGTGAAAAAACTCGTTAAATGTTGAATACATCGGTATGAGAGGATGTGCTGCAAAATGAAAGAAATGATAATGAATAAAATTGTTGAATGTATCTAAGTGCTAAATGTTTTGTAGTAGGTAATGGAGGGGAAATGTGGATTTATATAATTGAGCTATATGTTGATGGTATGCCGTATATGACTCACCGTTTGGTATAGATTACTATGGCCTTGATTTCACATGGTTATTTAGTTGTTACCAATGTATATTCTTGATAATGAAAATCCTTGTGATTGAATTGATTGGTTGATGTTGCTATCAAATGTAATTGTAAGGTGGGATCGGGTTGCACCCCGCAACAGAATTGTAAGGTGGGATCGGGTTGCACGCCGCAACAATATTGTAAGGTATGATCGGGTTGCATGCCGCAACATAATTGTAAGGTGGGTTTGGGTTGCACGCTGCAACATATTGTAAGGTGGGATCGGGTTGCACGCCGCAACAGAAGTGTAAAGTGGGATCGGGTTGCACGCTGCAACAGGAGTAATAAGGGTGTAATGTGACTGTGAGATGGGATCGGGTTGCACGCCGAAACAGAAGTAATAAGGGTGTAATGTGATTGTGAGATGGGACTGGGTTGCATGTTGAAATAGAAGAAATAAGGGTGGAATATGATTGTAAGGTGGGATCGGGTTGCACGCCGCAACAGGGGAACAATTGAAATAAGGAAATGTGAAAACCTCATTTGTGATTCTTTGTATCTCTGTGCAATATTTGTTTGGGTTTCTTTAAATGCCTCTTATATGTGTATTGCTTGATTTTACATAGAGTAAAGTTTGTCTGTACATACTAGTACTATTCAATGGTACTAACGTCCCTTTTGCCGGGTGCGCTACATCTCTTTATATTGATGTAGGTTGTTCTATAGTAGGTAGCTCGGTCCGTCGTTAGTGGTGCCTCCACTTCATCTCTTCAGAAGATCTGGTGAGCCCCGTTTCCTCTCGGGGCCGTGTGTGGACTATATCATTCTCTTTTGCTTATGTTGTAAAAGGTATAGCCGGGGCCTTATTACCGGCAAGTCTATGTAAACTCCTAGTACTCTTAGAAGCTCCGTAGACACGAGGTGGGTTGTATATATGTATGTATATTTTGAGTGGCAGTCGTATTCACTCGTGATCGTGGATCGCATTGGAAATGTTGTATGTAACTTGTATGTTTTGGGATTATCAACTGCTAAAATGTTAATGAAGAAATGAACTTAAGTTGCAACCCATGCTCAATCTTTAATTTGCTACTTCCTACGGAATATTGTATGTTATGAACACGGGGTAATGCGTTGGGTAGGAAAGGCAATCCAGGTCCGCTTGGCCGGGCTCATCCGATTAGGCGCCGGTCTCGTCCCTGGGTTTTGGGGCATGAAAAACTTGGTATTAGAGCCTCAGGTTTTAAAAGTATCATAGGATGTCTCCGAGCCGCGTCTAGTAGAGCCCTTCTTATCAGTGTGTTGTTGACTACATCTATAATTAGGAAAAATACCCTTTATTGTTATTCTGTATCGTGCGATATGGTGGAAGGTGAGGTTGTCTATCTCTAACTCGTGCATTGTTCCAATTTTCTGTAAATGGCACCCAAGAAGAGAGCTCGACTCGGCCTAGAGCCTAATGCCACCCCAGGACTGGTCATGAATTCCTTATCTGATGGTGCAGGTAAGAATGACTCCCCGACCCTGAATCTGCCTGACTCTTCCATCCCAGGCCAGGCTATTCCTATTCCTGCTCCAGCGGAGGGTGCTACAGTCTATCCCGCTGATGTTCCTGATCCTTCCTCAGTCTCAGTTTCCGGTCCCGGTATTTCTGATGGGGACCTCGGGGGAGCTATACAGATGTTGACTCAGCTGGTGGCCTCACAGGCCCAAAGATCACATGTTGCCCCTGCATCCTCTAGCGAGCATGGGGATTCTTTAGGTTCCAGAGTCAAGCAGTTTCTGCTGTTAGCCCCTCCAGAGTTCACAGGCACCAACCCAGAGGCTGATCCTCAGGAGTTCATTGATGAGATGTGCAAGGCCCTCCGAGTTATGAGGGATATTGAGACAGAAGGGGTTGAGTTGGCTTCTTATCGTCTGAAGGGAGCGGCATATTCATGGTTTGAAATGTGGGAGAGTTCCCGTGGGGAGGGGAGCCCTACGGTGAGGTGGGAGGAGTTTGTGGATGCCTTTATGGATCATTTCTTGCCTGCCGAGATTATTGTAGCCCGTGCTACAGAGTTTGAGGCCCTTAAGCATGGAAACATGAGTGTGTGGGAGTATCATATGGAGTTCGTGCGCTTGTCCAAATATGATGATCACATGGTGTCTACTATGGAAGTGAGAGTTTGTCGGTTTGTTTAAGGGCCTTGGTCCCTCGGTTATTAATTAAGCTGCTATAGCTGCTCTGCATTCAGATATGAACCACACAAAGATTGTGGGATTTGCCCAGGCTATGGAGGCTCAGAAATTAAAGATAAGAATGGAGAGGGAGAGTAGCAGTAGTGCCCGATCAGCGGGCAACCCTGGGATTTCAGTTGGAGGAAGGAGATCGGCCCTTGGGAGAGGGTCATCAAGGCCATCTCAGTCCTCTTCTCAGTCCTCAGCCAGTGCGCCGCTATCAGGCACAATTATTAGCAGGGAGGTCGCGTTAGACCAGGTTCAGATAGCAGGAGGTTCCATCAGTCGGGTCGTTCAGGTGGGAGGTTCCAGTAGCAGCGGGGGGCCCCATTCCCTAAGTGCAAGAGATTTCATTTTGAGCCCTGTTACTTGGACATACCGGTATGCTATAGGTGTGGAGTGAGAGGCCATGTTTAGCGAGACTGTCGTGCACCCCGTCAGGGCATAGGTAGGGGCACTGCTCAGCTATCCAGTTCTTCAACCCCTACATCTTCAACACACCCTCCGGCCCGCGGCCCTCCAGGTCCATCAAGGCACAGTACAGCTAGGGGTCAAGGGGGACCCAGTCGGTTCTATTGTTTGAGTGGTCGCCAGATTGCAGAGGCTTCTCCAAATGTTATCACAGGTATTCTGACTATTCTGTCACATGATGGTTATACTCTTATTGATCCCATGTCTTCTTTGTCACATGTTACTCCATTTATTACTTCAAGTTTTGGGATAGAACCCGAACAACTTCCTGAGCCGTTCTCTGTGTCGACTCCGGTTGGTGATTCTATTACGGCCGCGCGAATCTATAGGAATTGTGTTGTCACGATGTGTGGTCGAGATACCACAACCGATCTTATTGAGTTAGAAATGGTAGATTTTGATGTAACTATGGGGATGGATTGGCTCTACTCATGCTTTGCTAAACTCGATTGCCAAACCAGAATTATAAGGCTCGAGTTTCCTAATGAACTAGTTATCGAGTGGGAGGGGAATAATGTTGTGCCAAGTGGTAGGCTTATTTCCTACCTTAAGGCCTCAAGAATGATCAGAAAATGGTGCATCTACCATTTGGTCCGGGTTGCGGACACCACTTCAGAGATGCCTACTCCCGAATCTGTTCCTGTTGTTAATGAGTATCTAGAAGTATTTCCGGATGAGCTTCCTGGAGTTCCGCCAGATAGAGAGATTGAATTTGGGATATATGTATTGCTATATACGCAACCAATATCTATTCCACCCTACAGGATGGCGCCAACGGACTGAGAGAGTTGAAAGAAAAATTGAAAGATCTATTGGAAAAAGGGTTTCCTTCGACCAAGTGCGTCGCCTTGGCGCGCACCGGTTCTTTTTGTCAGTAAGAAGGATGTCTTGCTTCGGATGTGTATTGATTATCGGCAGCTCAGCAAGGTCACTATCAAAAACAAATATCCATTGCTTCGGATAGATGATTTGTTCGACCAGTTGCAAGGTGCTAAGTTCTTCTCAAAGATTGATTTGTGGTCCGGGTATCACCAGTTAAAGATCAAGGAGCAGGATGTTCCTAAGACTGCCTTCAGAACTCGATATGGGCACTTTGAATTTCTGGTAATGTCTTTTGGCTGCCCAACGCCCCATCAACTTTTATGGATCTTATGAATGGGGTTTTCAAACTGTTTCTTGACTCCTTTGTGATTGTCTTCATTGACGATATCCTTGTTTATTCGCGAAGTCAGGAAGATCATGCTACTCACCTCGGGGCAGTTCTGCAGACTCTTCATCAGCATCAGTTGTATGGGAAGTTTTCAAAATGTGAATTTTTGCTAGAATCAGTCACCTTTTTGGGCCATGTTGTTTCCAGGGAAGGGATTCGGGTTGATCCCCAAAATATTGCAGCAGTAAAGGATTGGCCTAGGCCAACGACCCCGATAGAGATTCGCAATTTCTTAGGTTTGGCTGGATATTATCGGAGGTTCGTAGAGGGATTCTCTACCCTCGCCTCCCCATTGACTAAGCTGACACAGAAAGCGGTTAAGTTTCAGTGGTCCGATGCTTGCAAAAAGTGTTTTCAAGAATTGAAATCAAGATTGACTTTGGCGCCAGTGTTGACCTTGCCAAAAGGTTCAAAAGGGTTTGTGGTGTATTGTGATTCTTCAGGGGTTGGTTTGGGGTGTGATGCAACATGGTAAGGTAATGGCGGTCTTCAAGACAACTCAAGAATCACGAGAGGAATTATCCGACGCATGATTTGGAGCTCGCAGTAGTTGTGTTTGCACTGAAGATCTGGCGACATTATCTTTATGGGGTCCATGTGGACATGTTCATAGACCACAAGATTCTTCAATACTTATTCAAGTAGAAGGAGTTAAACTTAAGGCAGCGAAGATGTTTAGAGTTTCTCGAGGATTATGATATGAATATTTTGTACCATCTAGGAAAGGTGAATGTGGTAGCCGACGCTCTTAGTCGGAAATCCATGGGTAGCTTGGCTCATTTGGAAGCAGGTCAGAGGCCTTTGGCTCGGGAGGTTTATCAGTTGGCCAGTTTGGGGGTATGTCTTTCGGCATCAGATGAAGGGAATGTCGTGGTGCGTAACAGAGTGGAGTCTTTGCTTGTAGCGGAAGTCAAAGGAAAGAAATTCATGGATCCAGATTTGGCACAGTTGAGAGAAGCAATTCTAAATCAAACGACTACATCATTTTCACTCGGCCATGATGGCGGTGTTTTGCAGTACCAAAGGAGGCTATGTGTTCCGGATGTGGATGATCTTCGGGAGAGTTATGGCAGAGACTCCTAATTTCAGGTATACCGTACACCCAGGTTCTATGAAGATGTATCACGATCTCAAGGAGATTTATTGGTGGAATGGTATGAAGAGGGGTGTGGCGGACTTTGTGACTAGGTGTCCAAATTGTCAACAAGTGAAGGGCGAGCATCAGAGGCCCGGTGGGTTGGCACAACTTATGCAAATACCGACGTGGAAATGGGAAATGATCAATATGGACTTTGTTGTGGGGTTACCTCGCACTCAGCACAGATTCGACTCAATTTGGGTGATAGTGGATCGACTCACGAAATCATCTCACTTCTTGCCAGTCAAGTCCACCGTTGCAGAACAGTACGCTCAGTTGTATAGCAAGGAAATAGTCAGACTCTATGGCACTCCAGTATCTATTATCTCGGATCGAGGGGCCCAGTTCACAACTAACTTTTGGAAGAAATTTTAGCAAGGTTTGGGTACGTAGGCAAATCTCAGCACAACGTTCCACCCACAGACTGATGGGCAGGCAGAGCGGACCATTTAGACGCTTGAAGATATGTTACGGGATTGTGTATTAGATTTCAAGGGTAGCTGGGATGATCATTTGCCTCTTATAGAATTTGCTTATAATAACAGTTTCCATGCTAGTATTCAGATGGCCCCATTTGAGGCATTGTACGGAAGGAGGTGTAGGTCTCCGATTGGATGGTTTGAGGTTGGTGCGGCGGAACTACTAGGACCAAATCTTTTGCACCAAGCTATGGAAAAAGTTAAAGTCATTCAGGAGAGGATGAAGACTGCTCAGAGTCGTCTGAAATCCTATGCGGACGTTCGTCGAAGAGATTTGGAGTTTCAAGTAGATGATTTGGTATTCTTGAAGGTGTCTCCCATGAAAGGAGTGATACGGTTTGAGAAGAAAAGGAAATTTTACCCAAGGTATGTCGGGCCATATAGGATTACTCAAAGGATAGGGCAGGTGGCGTATAGGCTGGAATTGCCCCCTGAGATGTCATTAGTGCACCCGGTGTTTCATGTGTCTATGCTGAAGAAGGTAGTTGGAGATCCATTTGTCATCGTGCCGGTTGAGACCATTGAAATTAATGAAAAGTTATCATATGAAGAGGTTACAGTTACTATTCTTGATAGGGAAGTTCATAGGTTGAGGAACAAAGAGGTCGCTTTGGTTAAGGTGTTATGGTGGAGTCAACAAGTCGAAGAAGCCACGTGGGAAGCGGAAAATAAAATGAAAGAGAAATATCCCCACTTGTTTGAATAATTCCGGTAGTGGTTTTAAAAGTTTTCATCTCTAAGCAATTACATTGGTGTCAAAGTTTGTGCAAGAACACTCCACTCCCCTAATTACCCTTCTATTGTGACTTCTCAAACTTTGTGCCATAAATGTATATGTTGTTGTGATTAGTTGGATCATGTGCAACTCCTTGAAATAGCTGAATTATGTGCAACTCATTGTAATACCTAAATTATGTGCAACTCATTGTAATAGATGAATTATGTGCAATTCATTGCAATAGTTTAATTGTGTGCAAATTTGTGGAGATAACTGAACTATGTGAGGCTTGTGGAAGTAATTGAATTATATGCAACTTGTTGAAATGAACAGATTATGTGAAAGTTGATAGAGTAACTAAACATGTATGGAATTTGTTAAAATGTGTTTCGGGGGCTCTCTGACAGTTAGATAGGCCTAATTACAAGGAAAACTTTGGCGAAATTTCAAGAAATTATCGGATTTAGTGAAAATTTGGGGGTTGGTTTATTTTGTGTTTTTTCTACTCTAGTGATTCCCCGATCCTCATTCGAGGACAATAATTTTAAGTGGGGGAGAATGTAAGGACCCGTAAAATTTCAAGTCTAAAAATAATGCCCAAATAGGTCCTGTGTTGTTATAACTATAGAAATTCATAAAACGGATCCTTTTTGAGTAAAAAGTTTCTCGGGACTTAAATGATAAAATTTTCCAAAGTTGCGCTGTTATGCGACGCACTATGTGATCGCATAACAGGTATGCGGACTGCATAGTGGTCGCATACAATGACAGTCTGCTGTCCAATTTGAGGACAGCTATGCGGCCTAAGATGCGATCGTAGTTTGAGAATGCAGACCGCATAGCTGTCGCATTCGTGCACCTCCATTTTTGCGGAGGAGGTTATGTGACGCACTATGCGATCGCATAACAGGTATGCGGATCGCATAGTGGTCGCATACGTGGGCATCCGGTTTCTTTTTGGCCATTCGAGGGTAATTTATGCGACAGGAATGCGGACCGCAGAGCAAGAATGTGATCGCATTCCTGACCGTATTTCTGCTTCAAGACTTTTAAAATTCTACTTTTTATACCCGAACCCCAGTTCATTAAAACACTTACCCCCTTCCATTTTAACAATTTTTTGAACAAAATAGAGAGAGTTCTTGAGAGAGAAGGTTCCATCTTCACCCAAAAATTGATTCTTCACTATCACTCGGGCCTGGAAGTTATTGAGTAATTGTCATATTCTTAACTCTAAGAGGTGAATCCCCACCCCATCTCCTTTTTAATTCTAGGTTTTGGCTAAAAAGGGTAAAACACATAAATTGATTCTTGGATATAAAAGTCGATACCTTGCATGCATGTAAGTTAAACTCCCTAATCTAGTAAAGGGAAACGAGTTTGGGTAATTATTCACCAAAAAAGGGTTAGCTAATCTAAAGGACCAACTCGAGGGTTCCTAACTTCCAAAAATGGTTCCTAACTCTAAGTTGAATGTGTCACATTGTAAACTAGATTGAAGGGGTTAAGAGGTCCGGTGATTTGGGATAGAAATTAAAGGGGAAATTCTAACTCGAGGTATGTATGGCTAACTTTAATCTTGGTAGAGTCGCCTTGTTGGTGTCCGAGCACTCGGTATGAGTTTCTGGCCTATGCATATTTGAATCAATTGTTCTAATGTGTTGAGGCGTAAGATTGTGTTCTCTGATTGTCCTAGTTGATTTCCATGCCACCATGCTATATGAGACTGTGAAAAGGTGATTCTTTGTGCTCATTCTATCATGTGCAAAGCTCGTTAAATATTGAATACATCGGTATGAGAGGATGTGCAGCAAAATGAAATAAATGATAAAGAATCAAATTGTTGAATAAATCTAAGTGCTAAATGTTGTGTAGCAGATAATGGAGGGGAAATGTGGATTTATCTAATTGAGCTATATGTTGATGTTATGCCGTATATGACTCCCGTTTGTTATAGATTACTATGGCCTTGATTTCACATGGTTATTTAGTTGTTACGAATGTATATTCTTGATTATGAAAATCCTTGTGATTGAATTGATTGGTTGATGTTGCTATGAAATGTAATTGTAAGGTGGGATCGGGTTGTACGCCGCAACAGAATTGTAAGGTGGGATCGGGTTGCACACCGCAACAGAATTCTAACGTGGGATCGGGTTGCACGCTACAATATATTGTAAGGTGGGATCGGGTTGCACGCCACAACATAAGTATAAGGTGGGATCGGGTTGCACGCTGCAGCAGGAGTAATAAGGGTGTAATGTGACTGTGAGATGGGATCGGGTTGCACGCTGCAACAAAAGTAATAAGGGTGTAATGTGATTGTGAGATGGGACTAGGTTGCACGCCGAAATAGAAGAAATAAGGGTGGAATATGATTGTAAGGTGGGATCGGGTTGCGCGCCGCAACAGGGGAACAATTGAAATAAGGAAATGTGAAAACCTCATTTGTGATTCTCTGTATCTCTGTGAAATATTTGTTTGGGTTTCCTTAACTGCCTCGTATAGGTGTATTTGCTTGATTTTAAATAGAGTAAAGTTTGTCTGTACATGCTAGTACTATTCAATGGTACTAACGTCCCTTTTGCCGGGGGCGCTACATCTTTTATATGGATTTAGGTGGTTCTATAGCAGGTAGCTCGGTCCGCCATTAGTGGTGCCTCCACTTCATCTCTTCCGCAGATCTGGTGAGCCCCATTTCCTCTCGGGGCCATGTGCGGACTATATCATTCTCTTTGTCTTATGTTGTTAAAGGTATAACCGGGGCCTTGTTACAGGCAAGTCTATGCAAAATCCTAGTACTCTTAGAGGCTCCGTAGACATGAGGTGGGTTGTATATATCTATGTATATTTTGGGCAAAAGTCATATTCACTCCTTATCGTGGACCGCATTGGAAATGTTGTATGTAACTTGTATGTTTTGGGATTATCAACTGCTAAAATGTTAATGAAGAAATGAACTTAAGTTGTAAACCCATGCTCAATCTTTAATTTTCTACTTCCTACAGAATATTGTATGTTATGAACACGGGGTAATGCATTGGGTAGGAAAGTCAATCCAGGTCCGCTTGACCAGGCTCATCCGGTTAGGCGCCGGTCTCGTCCCTTGGTTTTGGGGCGTGATAGAGTGGGACCCTATATTTGAAAAGTCTCAGGTTATGCTGGCTTCAACTAGGGAGTGAGACCCTATGCTTAAGAAGTCATTAGGTTATGCTAGAATCAACTAGGAAGTGGGTCCCTATGTTGGAAAAGTCATCAGGTTATTCTGCCATCAACCAGGGAGTGGGACCCTATGTTGGAAAATTCATCTGGTTATGCTAGCATCAACTAGGGAGTGGGACCATATGTTGGAAATGTTATCAGATTAATATTGGCATTAACTAGGGAGTGAGACCCTATGTTAGAAAAGTCATCAGGTTACGCTGGAATCAACTAGGGAGTGGGACCCTATGTTGGAAAAGTCATCAGGTTATGCTGGTTTCAACTAGGGAGTGGGACCCTATGTTGGAAAAGCCATCAGGTTATGCTGGCATCAACTAGAGAGTGGGACCTTATGTTGGAAAAGTCATCAGGTTATGCTGGTATCAACTAAGGAGTGGAAACCTATGTTGGAAAAGTCATCAACTAAGGAATGAGATATCATATGTTGGTATCGATCTATGTCGGCATCAACTAGGGAATAAAGACCCTATGTTGGCATCAGCTAGGGATTGGAAGCCCTACGCTAGAAAAGGTGTAGCTAGGGATTGGAGGCCCTATACTACTTTAAGTTTGAATTGTTTTCAACGTCATTTCTTCTTTTCGTTCTTTATTTTGAGAGTATAAGTGAATGGGGGAAAGAATTTTGAGGAGACTTCCTTTTTGGAGTTGTTTTTGCAAAGTTTTTTCTAGTTTTTGTGCAACTTCTTTTGATTTCCCCTGCTTCTTGAAAGGTTCTTTGTAGGTTGTACCAGTCACCTGTTTTTTTCAAACAAAGAACGATTTGTCAGTTTGAAACAGTGGTTTGTTTTATGGACTTCATTATTTAGTTCACTTGATGTCGGCCCGTCTTTTGACGATGATGTCAACTGCTTGTTGTCTCGCCGGGGATTGGATTTGTTTCTAGCCCTGGTGATCTTTGGCTTTTCCACAACCTTACCAAGACGGTTAGTCACGTGGGACTTAACCTTCCTTTAGCTATATTTTGCCTTTGTGGCATTTTAACTTTGATCTCTTTCCTTTCAAGAATTCTGGATTTCAACACATCAACTATCATGGCTGGTCGAGGCCGACTCGATTTACCTGCCAAGGCTGGTCGCTTTTTGCATACTAGCTTGTATCAAATGAGAACCTTATAGATTGGCCTTGCCATCCTTTCTTTGTCTTACTTTAGAATAGAATTAGATCGAAAGGGATTGAAAGAAAATAAATAATGGAATGGATAAATGAACTTAGACAAGAGGTATCCCTTCCGAGGAAAGGAAAGAAAGACTTATCTGGAGTGTATGCGGCTTTCAATGAACATGACATGCCTCTTGGACTGGATGCTCGATCTGTGCGAACCGTCTAACTATCAGAAATCCATCATGACTTATACCTAGAGATTGAGAAACCTTTCCCCATATTGTGTCCATGTTAATGACCAGTTATCCTCTCTTTCGGTCAGCGGTGCCCATTGCGGGTTTTCACCGGCTAACCTATCTCATTTTTCTTCTTGTTGTCGACTTATAGTTCTCTTTGCGAGTTTTCACTAACAAGATTCTCTCATTTTCCGTTTCTCTGCTTACCATCGCCCTATGGTGCCTGTGTGGGTTTTCATAGGTATGAGTCTCTCATTTTATTTCTCTCATTTGATTGTATTAGAACCATATCTTCTAATTCGAGAATCTTTACCGATTGGTCTGAAGGACTTGAATGGGCTTTAGGTTAAAAGAATTTTAATTGAATTACAACTTTGGATTATTTTAGGCGAAAACGTCTCCAAACCATTGTAAATTTTTGCCCAGTTTTATCTTCGGGGGGAATTTGGATTTTTATTTTGGTTTAACTAAACCCCAGAGAGAGGCTGCCTACATATCCTTTCTGAATCAAGTCGAACGTAGTTCAGGGAAACATTTTGTTTCTGTTTTTATTTTTTATGATTATTTTTTTACAACTTTGGTTCCAAGGAGGGTGATGAAAGAAGAATAGACGGTTCAAAGGGTTTACAAAAGTTGATAGTGTTTGGGATATCGAGAATGAAAGCCTTCGTCATCCCAACCGGAGAGTGTCAAGATCGCGAAAAGGGTTAAACATAATACTTTTTAACTGCATCTGCATTGACAGCCGTTTCAGGGTCATTTCCGTCAACATATCCTAAGTACAATGCCTCTTTTGGAAGCATTTTTCTTATAATGTATGGACCTTTCCAATTTGGGGAGAACTTTCCTTTCGCTTCCTCATGATGTGGGAGAATACGTCTTAGAACGAGTTGCCCCACTTCAAAATTTATAGGCTGCACTTTCTTGTTGTAGGCGCGGCCCATTCTTTGTTGGTACAACTGTCCCTCACAAACTACGACCATTCGCTTTTCATCAATCATAGTTAACTGTTCAAGCCGATTTTTGACCTATTCATCATCCTCTATTTCAGCTTCAACAATGATCGAAATAGAGGGAATTTCGACTTCTGCGGGTGTTACAGCTTCAGTTTCATAAACCAATAAATAAGGCGTAGCCCCAACTGATGTGTGCATGGTCGTGTGATATCCTAATAATTCAAAAGGCAGCTTCTCGTGCCATTACCTAGAACTTTGGAACATTTTTTCATGAGGATTTTCTTGATGTTTTTATTTGCCGCTTCAACGGCGCCATTGGCTTTGGGTTGGTAAGGGGTGGAATTACGGTTTGTAATTTTAAAATGTTCACATACCTCCCTCATCAAATGATTGTTCAGATTCGCAGCGTTATCAGAAATTATAGTTTTTGGAATACCAAAATGATAAATAATGTTGGAATACACGAAGTCCACCAATGCTTTCTTGGTGATGGCTTTATAGGTGACCGCTGCGACTCATTTTGTGAAATAATCAATGGAAAACAAGATAAATCTGTGTCCATTTGAAGCTTTCAGCTCTATTGGCCCAATGACATACATACCCCAAGAAACAAACAACCAAGGTGCTGACATAGGATGCAACTCTGAGGGCGGTGCATGAATCATGTCACCATGTATCTGACACTGATGGCATTTCCGGACAAAATTGATACAATCCTTTTCCATGTCATCCAGTAATAACCTGCCCGCATGATTTTCTTTGCAAGGACATATCCGTTTATGTGGGGCCTACATACTCCTAAATGAACTTCGTTCATGATCTTTTCAGCTTCTTCGGCATCCACACACCTTAACAGATTCAAATATGGAGTTCTCTTGTACAACACTTCTCCGCTTAAGAAGAAACTTATGGAGAGCCTTAAAATGGTTCTCTTTTGGTCTCCACTAGCCTGCTCCGGGTATTCTTTTGTTTTCAAGAATCTTTTAATATCACGATACCATGGCTGGACATCGGGTTCCACTTCAACCGTGTTGCAATAACCATGTCTTTCTCGGATTTGAATCTCCAACATGTCAATATGGACATTGCCCGGATATGGCAGTATCGCAGCTAAGGTAGCTAATACGTCAGCTAACTCATTGTGGAATCGAGGAATATACCTGAATTTAATGGATTTGAACCGTTGCTAAGATCTTCCACATGTTGTCTATATGGGATAAGCTTGATATCTCGACTTTCCCATTCGCCTTGTGCTTGCCGAATGATCAAATCAGAGTTTCCCATGATTAATAATTCCGCTACATCCATCTCAATTGCCATGTTCATGCCCATTATGCAAGCTTCATATTCAGTAGACGAAACGAAGACGGGCTGTGGCCGGATGGTGCTGACCCGTGGGTAAAACAAAAATTGCCCCAATCCCAACACACTTCGCATTTACAGCTCCATCAAAGAACATTTTCCAAGTCTTAGTATCTTCTAGGATTACCTCAACTGAATGTACTTCCTCATCTAGGAAAAAAGTGCTTAGGGGTTGGTACTCGTCATAAATTGGGTTATCAGCTAAATGATCAGCCAAGGCTTGGGTTTTTATGGCTGTGCGGGTGACATAGACAATGTCGAATTCTGTGAGCAGGATTTGCCACTTCGCTAGCCTTCCCGAGGGCATTGGTTTCTGGAATATGTATTTTAGAGGATCCAATCTGGTTATGAGATATGTGGTATAGGCCAACAAATAATGTCTAAGCTTTTGAGCGACCCAAGTTAAAGCGCAACAAGTTCTTTCCACCAAAGAGTTTTGGCTTCATAACCAGTAAATTTCTTTCTCAGATAGTAGATGTCTTACTCTTTCCTTCCGGTCGCATCATGTTTCCCAATGACACAGTCAAAAGAATTCTCCAAGAGTGTTAGGTACAATAACAAAGGTCTTCCGAGCTCAGGACCAGCACTGGTGGATTTGACAAATATTTTTTTATCTCTTCAAAAGCTTCTTGGCATTCATCTGTCCATTTAATCGCCGCATCATTCCTTAGCATCTTAAATATGGGCTCACTGGTGGTCGTAAACTGTGCGATGAACTGGCTGATGCAATTCAATCTTCCTAGCAAGCTCATGGCCTCTTTCTTGGTTTTTGGATGTGGCAGATCTCAGATAGATTTTATTTTTGTTGGATCTAACTCAATACCCCTTGTACTGACTATAAACCCCAAAAGTTTCACAGATGGAACCCCAAATGCACATTTAGCAGGGCTCAGTTTCAAGTCATACTTGCGTAGACGCTCAAAGAACATTCTCAAATCTTGAACATGGCCTTCTTGTGTTCTAGATTTAATGATTGTGTCATCAACGTACACCTCAATTGCATCATGTCATGGAAGATGGCAGTCATAGCTCTCATGTAAGTTTCCCCGGCATTTTTCAAACCATATGGCATGACTTGTCATGACCCAACTTCGGGGAGCGCGACCGACGCTCGACCGAGTGAACCCGGTCGAGCAAGCCTCACAAACATATCCTACCCGACTCATTCATATTCCTAAAGGGGAACACATCACCGTCTATTAAACCGGGGAGAGGTCAGTTATATAAATAAACATATGTTGCGAGTTCATTTTTCCGTACATGCAATATGTGATAATGAAACTTCCAAAAGTACTTACAATTTATGATTAAGCAGAATAGTATTTCAACATACAATTTGATTCGATAATATCATCGACACCCATACATGACACATATAAACGTCTACGAAGCCTCTATAGATACAAAAGACAAACGTGACAATGCCGGAAACAAGGCCCCGGCTATACCCCAAAATATTGTAACTTATACAAAAGCAAAACAACATATACTATACATGACCCCGGGAAGAAGCGGGGCTCACCAAGACTGTTGCGAGGAGAAAGAGTGAGGGCACCACTATTGGCGGTCAGAGCTATCTGCAATAGCACCATCTACATCTATTCAAAGATGTATTGCCCCCGGCAAAAGTGACGTTAGTACCATCGAATAGTACTAGTATGTGTGAACAATTCCACTCTAAAATAGAATAAGCAATAAAATAGGTAGGAAAGCAGTCATGGAAATCACATAGCACTTCACAGGAATAGAGAATCACAAGTAGGATCACGTTGTTCTTATTTCGTCTTTCCATCCTTTTGATTAATAGTCTCTTAATGCCAAGTACCACAATTTATAATGCCACCGTGTTCCAAGTGAGACATAACCACATCCAAATATTATATCAATGTTTCCAATGTAAATGCCACCCTGTGTACAACATGGCGTCCGATCTCGGCCCGATCGGCTAAACCATCTCACTTGGGACATATCATCTCAATTAATTACTCAATTTACATCTCATTTCCATCATTTATCACATAGTCCTTGGCACTTGGACACATTTTACAATTTGGGTTTGATTCTCCTTTCCTTCGTTCAATAACATTATCTTTCATATCGATACAAACCAATATATAACAAGGTGTGCATGAAATAGAAGGAGCACGATGAATCATAATTCACATTTCCAAGTAGAACGGTAACATGGTAAGACAACTAGAATAGTTAAGAGACAGTACTCTTTCGACTCACACATTAAAACAACCAGTACAAGTGGGATCAGGTAAGGGACTCATGCCAAATATTCGGACACCAAAAAGTTGATTCTATGAAGATTAGAGTTAGCCATACATACCTCGACTAGGTCTTATCCCTAATTCTTACGACAATTTCCCGAACCCCTTAGCTCTTTCAATCTATTTGACAAAATAGCATAATCAAATCGTGATTAGGAATCCGGTCATAGTCCTATCTCACTTGAGTATCACACTTATCATTACTAATTCGCTGTAGCCCCATATCTTCCTTTTTAGTGGAAGATTTCCCTTTCCTAGCTTAGGATCACATGCATGCAAGGACATTGCCTCCCCCACCCAACATATTCTTGACTATTCAATGCCTCCCCCTCAACAAGATTTCTTAGTTTAGAGGATAGATATGAGTTCTTACCTATAATTTTAGGGCCTTCTTTAAAATCTTCAATCATGCAATCAAGAATGGTGATGATCAAGGGGTGGTTGACCTCTTCTCACTCTAGAATCTCTCTTCGTCACTCTATAGTATCAGCAAAATGGTTTAAAATGGTGAGGAAAGTGTTTTATATTGGTCTGGGGTCAGGTAAAAAATTAAGAAAAAGGGTGCCCCGACACAGTTATGCAGTCGCATATGCGACTGCAGAATGAAAATGGGGTTCGCAAACCTGCCACAAAAGTGGCCCCAGCCGGGAGGACCACTAACGGAGTATGCGACCATTATGCAGCTCGCATAACAGTTATGTGGTCGCATAATGAGCTGCACAACTCCCTTGGCAAAAAACTCACATCGGATCTAAGACCAATATGCGGCCCGCATATCGATTATGCGATCGTATAATTGGCTGCATATTTTCCCTCAAACTAGGCCAGCCCTCTGGTCGTCCGCAGAGTGATTATGCGAGAGTATAATGGGCCGCGCACATGCCATTTTTTTGCGAACATTTTCATTGAAGTTCATAGGGTACTGTTCAATCCAAAAGGTCCAAACTCGCCGCAAGAATTTTCTATCATTAAACACATAAATCTAATTTGGTTATCACGAAGTATCGGTTTTCTAGGTAACATTTTTACGGGGCCTTACATCCTCCCCCACTTAAGGTCATTCATCCTCAAATGAGGATCAAGGTTCACTTAGGTTTAGTCATACCATATGCCAACAACCCCAATTTCGCCTAACTCTCAATTTTTTTTTAAAACATCGCTAGAGTTTCCTTTTTAATAAGACCTATCCACCGGCTAGAGAGCCCCCGAAACACATTTCAACATCCTTAATATGATCAGACAATAGAATATATTATAGATTAAGCGAGGCTTCTTAAAGGACAGATAACTAGGGAGGTAGAGTCTTTACACTAACCGAACAAGTAATACAAATATTTAGAGAAAACAACTCCATAGAACTATTACATGGATTTTCAAACAAATGAGGTTTCTTCTGCTTCATTTCATTCTCGACTTCCCAAGTAGCTTCTTCAACTTGCTGGTTTCTCCATAATACTTTTATAGATGTAATTTCTTTGTTCCTCAACTTTCGAACCTGTCTATCAAGAATAGCAACTGCAATTTCTTCATATGAGATTTATTTGTTAACCACAATGGTCTCGAATGGCACTATGGCGGACAGGTCTCCAACTACCTTCTTCAACATGGACACATGAAATACCGGGTGCACCAATGACATTTCATGGGGCAGCTCAAGCTTGTACGCTACCTGTCCTACCCTTTGAATGATTCTACATAGCCCGATATACCTTGGACTAAATTTCCCCTTCTTTCCAAACCGCGAGACCCTCTTCATGGGAGATACCTTCAAGAATACCCAATCATATTCTTTGAACTCCAAGTCCCTGCGACGAACGTCCAAATAGGACTTCTGACGATTCTGAGCAGTTTTCAACCTCTATTTTATGATTTTAACCTTATCCATAGCTAGATGCACGAGGTCTGGTCCTATTAGTTCAACTTCTCCAACCTCGAACCATCCAATTAGTGACCTACATCTCCTAACATACAAGGTCTCAAATGGCGCCATCTGAATACTGGCATGGAATCTGTTGTTATAAGCAAATTCTATAAGAGGCAAATGATCATCCCAGCTACCTTTGAAGTCAAGAACACAAGCACGCAATATGTCCTCAAGCGTTTGAATAGTCCGCTTTGCTTGCCCGTCAGTCTGCAGATGGAAAGTCGTGCTGAGATTTACCTGTGTACCCAAACCTTGTTGAAACTTCATCCATAAATTAGCTGTGAACTGGGCCCCTCGATCGGAGATGATATAAATCGGAGTGCCATGAAATCTGACTATTTCCTTGATATACAGTTGTGCATACTGCTCCGTAGTGCCGGTGGATTTAATCGGTAAGAAGTGTACTGATTTCATTAGTTGATCCACAATCACCCATATTGAGTCAAACGTGTGCGGAGTACAGGGTAACTCTACCACAAAATCCATATTGATCATTTCCCATTTCCACATCGGATTTCTATAAGTTGTGCCAATCCACCTGCCCTTTGATGCTCGACCTTCACTTGCTGACCGCTTGGACATTTTGCCTCAAAGTTCTCCACACCCCTCTTCATGTCATTCCACCAGTAAACTTTCTTGAGGTCATGATACATTTTCATAGAAACTGGGTGCACGGAATATCTAGAAGTATGAGAAAAAGCCATCTATGCCAAGAGAAAAAGCCATCTATGCCAAGAGAAAAAGCCATAGTCATTTGCTTATGAGTCCCTTCCTTCCGCTGTACCAACACAGGATTGTTGTATTACTTCTCCTTGGCCTCTGCCACAAGAGACGATTCTGCCCTATTCCGCACAATCACCCCACCTTCATTAGAGTCCACAAGATGAACCCCCAAACTGGCCAACTGGTGAACCTCTCGAGCCAAGGGTCTTTGACATGCTTCCAAGTGAGCCAAACTACCCATAGATTTCCGACTAAGAGCATCCTCCACCATATTAGCTTTCAATGGATGATACAAGATGTCAATGTCATAATCTTTGAGTAACTAAAGCCACCCTCTTTGCCTCAAGTTTAATTCCTTTTGTTTGAAAATATATTGAAGACTCTTGTGGTCTGTGAATACATCCACGTGGATCCCATACAGATAATGCCTCAAAATCTTTAATGCAAAAGCAACTGCTGCAAGCTCCAAGTCGTGCGTTGGATAATTCTTCTCGTGATTCTTAAGATACCTTGAAGCATAGGCTATAACCTTACCATGTTGCATTAATACACACCCAAGACCAACCCTAGAAGCATCACAATACACCACTAACCCCTTTGTACCCTTTGGCAGGGTCAACACCGGTGCCGAAGTTAATCTTGATTTCAATTCCTAGAAACTCATTTCAAAAGCATCAGACCACTGGAACTTGACCGCTTTCTGCGTCAGTTTAGTCAATAGAGAGGCAAAAGTGGAGAACCCCTCCCTAAACCTCCTATAATACCCAGCCAGACCCAAGAAACTGCGAATCTCTATTGGAGTGGTAGGTCTTGTCCAATCCTTTATAGATTCAACCTTTTGAGGGTCAACCTCAATCCCTTCTCTAGAGATGACATGACCTAGAAATGTAACAAATTCAAGCCAAAATTCACATTTGGAGAATGTTGCATACAATTGATGATAATGAAGAGTCTGTAGAACTGCCTTGAGTTGGTCGACGTGATCCTCTCGACTTCGTGAATACACAAGGATGTCGTCAATGAGTACTATCACGAAGGAGTCAAGAAACGGTTTGAAGACTCGATTCATAAGGTCCATGAAAGCTGTTGGGGCATTTGTGATCCCGAAAGACATTACTATAAATTAAAAGTGCCTATACCGGGTTCTGAAAGCTGTTTTTGGAATATCCCGCTCCCTTATCTTTAACTGATATACCTGGACCGCAAATCAATTTTGGAGAAGAACTTAACACCTTGCAATTGATCAAACAAGTCATCTATTCTAGGCAATGGGTATTTGTTTTTGATTGTGACTTTGTTGACCCATCTTTCCTTATGACAAAGAGAACCGGTTCTCCCCAAGGCGACACACTCGGTCGGATGAAACCTTTCTCTAGCAAATCCTTCAGTTGCTCCTTCAATTTTTTTTAATTTCGCCGGGGCCATTCTATAGGGTGGAATTGATATAGGTTGCGTGCCTGGCATCATATCAATCCCAAAATCAATCTCCCTGGCTGGAGGAATCCTAGGGAGCTTATCCGGAAAGACATCCGGGAATTTATTCATAATTGGCATAGATTCAAAGGTAGGCAGCTCAAGAGTGGTGCCCGCGACTCGGACCAAGTGGTAGATGCACCCCTTCCTGGTCATCTTTGAGGCCTTAAGGTAAGAAATAAACCTACCTTTAGGCATGACATTATTCCCCTCCCACTCGACAACTGGCTCGTTAGTAAATTCAAGCCTCATAACTCTGGTTCGGCAGTCGAGTTTGGCGAAACATGAATAAATCCAATACATTCCCATTATTACATCAAAGTCAATCATCCCAGTTCAATAAGATTGGCCATGGTATCCCGACCACACACCGTGATGACACAATCTCTATAAACCCGCGCGGCCGAAATAGACATACCAATCGGAGTAGATACAGAGAATGGGTCGTGAAGCTGTTCTGGTTCTATCCCAAAGCTTGAAGCAACATAAGGAGTAACATAGGATAAAGAAGATTCGGGGTTAATAAGGGCATACACATCATGGGATTGAACAATCAATATACCTGTAACGACATCTGGAGAAGCCTCTGCACTCTATCGACCACTCATAGCATAGAACCGACAGGGTCCTCCTGAACCCCGTGCACCTCCCCTAGCCGCACCACGCCCTGTGGGTGCTTGATTTGATAACATCCACAACACCCATAAATGACCCTCATAAACGTCTACGGAGCCTCTATATATACATAAGACAAACGTGACAATCCCGGAAACAAGGCCCGGACTATACCCCAAAATATAGTTACTTATAAAAAAGCAGAACAACATATACTATACATGACCCCGGGAAGAAGCGACACTCACTAAGACTGCTGTGAGGAGAAAGAGTGAGGGCACCACTATCGGCTATCAACAATAGAACCACCTACATCCATTCAAATATGTAGCGCCCCCGGAAAAAGGGACGTTAGTACCATCAAATAGTACTAGTATGTGTGAACAATTCCACTCTAAAATAGAATAAGCAATAAAACAAGTAGGAAAGCAGTCATAGAAATCACTTAGCACTTTACAGGAATAGATAATCACAAGTAGGGGTCACATTATTTCTTATTTCATCTTTCCATCAGTTTGATTAATAGTCTCTTAATACCAAGTGCCACAATTTATAATGCCACCGTGTCTTTTTACACGCAGTCCAGTCTCAGCCCGACCAGCTAAGCCATCCCAAGTGAGACATAACCACATCCACAATTTATATCAATGTTTCCAATGTAAATGCCACCATGTCTACAGCATGGCATCCGATCTCGGCCCGATCGGCTAAGCCATCTCACATGGGACATATCATCTCAATTAATTACTCAGTTCACATCTCATTTCCATCATTTATCACATAGTCCTTGGCACTTGGACAAAATTTACGATTTGAGTTTGATTCTTCTTTCCTTCGTTCAATAACATTATCTTTCATATCGATACGAACCAACATATAACAAGGTGCACACAAAATAGAAGGAGGATGAAGAATCATAATTCACATTTCCAAGTAGCATGGTGACATGGTAAGACAAGTAGAGTAGTTAAGAAACAGAACTCTTTCGACTCACACATTAAAACAACCAGTTGAAGTAGGATTAGGTAATGGACTCATACCAAATATTCGGACGCCAAAGATCTGATTCTATGAAGATTAGAGTTAGCCATACATACCTCGACTGAGTCTTATCCCTAATTCCTACGATAATTTTCGGAACCCCTTAGCTATTTCAATCTATTTTAAAAAATAGCACTTTCAAATCATGATTAGGAATCCGATCATAGTCCTAGATCACTTGAGTATCACACTTATCATTACTAATCCTCTATAGCCCCATATCTCCCTTTTTAGTTGAAGATTTCCCTTTCCTAGCTTAGGGTCACATGCATGCAAGGACATTACCTCCCCCACCCCACATGTATTTGACAATTCAACCCCTCCCCCTCAACTAGATTTCTGAGTTTAGAGTATAAGGTATGAGTTATTACTTGTAATTTTAGGGCCTTCTTGCAAATCTTCAATCATGCAATCAAGAATGGTCATGATCAAGGGGTGGGTGACCTCTTCTTACTCTAGAATCTCTCTTCCTCACTCTATAGTATCAGAAAAATGGTTTAAAATGGTGAGGAAGTTGTTTTATGTTGGTCTGGGGTCGGGTCAAAATTCAAGAAAAAAAGGTGCCCCGACACAGTTATGCGGTCGCATATGCGACCGAAGAATGGAAATGCAGTCCGCAAACCTGTCGCAAAAGTTGCCCCAGCCAGGTGGACCACTGACTGAGTATGCGGCCATTATGCGGCTCGCATAACAGTTATGTAGTTGCATAATGCACCTCATAATGGTTATGCGATCATATAATGTGCTGCACAACTCCCATGGAAAAAAACCCACGACGGATCTACGACCAATATGCGTCCCGCATATCGATTATGTGATCGCATAATTGGCCGCATATTTGGCCTCAAACAAGGCCATCCCTCTGATCTACTCTACGACCATTATGCGATCTGCAGAGTGATTATGCGGTCGCATAATAAGCCACAGACATGCACTTTTTTCGGGAACATTTTCTTTGAAGTCCGTAGGGTATTGTTTAATCCAAAAGGGCCGAACCGCAGCAAGCAAGCTTGCCGCGAAGAATTTTCTATCATTAAACACATAAATCTAATTTGGGCATCACAAAGTACCGATTTTCTAAGTAAAATTCTTACGGGGCCTTACATGACCCTCTAACAATATGTCCCCAGGGTGTGGTGAAAGTTGTCTTTTCTGCATGTTCTTCATCCATCAGGACTTGATGATACCCATCATAACAATACACAAAAGACTGTACCTCATGTTTGGCACAATTTCCGACAAAGATGTGGATGTTTGGTAATGGAAAGTTGTTCTTGGGACTCCCTTTGTTTAAATCCTTGTAGTCAACACATACTTGAATCTTTTTGTCCTTCTTTGGTACTGGGACTAGATTGGCCAACCATATGGTGCATCGGACCACTCGGATCACATCGGATTTTAATTGTTTGGCAACCTCTTCTTTAATCTTGTCGCTGATGTCTGTTTTGAATTTTCTTTGCTTTTGTTGGATAGGTGGACAACCAGGATAAGTTGGCAATTTGTGTACCACTAGATCGACACTTAGTCCTGGCATATAATCGTAGGACCATGAAAACACATCTTTAAATTCAAACAAGAGTTGTATCAACGCATCTCTAGTTTCTTCCTCGGCATAAATGCTTATCATGGTCTCCCTGATTTCTTCTAAATTGCCAAAACTGATTGGCTCGGTTTCATTTAGGTTTGGCTTAGTCTTATTCTCAAATTGTTCCAATTCTCGATTTATTTTCATAAAAGCCTCATCTTCATCATATTCGAGCTCTTGATCTATATTTCACAGTTAGACAGCATTTTAAGATCCGGGTATGAAGTCCGCAAGCATGTCATGTTATTTAATTCCGCATTATCAGAACTGAAAAGATAAGAAAAAGAAATATAGCAAAATCATAAAGAATAACAGAAAAGTATTCATAGACGATGAAATATTGATTTCATTTCATTGAATTTGAGGATAACAGGGTTTATATTTGAATTTAAAAGACAACAAAACTAAAAACATTCGAGTTACACCCTGAAATAACTCGAAATACAGAAAGTATGGCAAGGCTGAACTACTGGGAATCCCACCTGACTGGGAATGGAGTAGCTTTCCAGTTTTGCAATTTAGCATTGGGTCCCATGTATTGCACCTCAGTAGTGCTCGAGCCTTCGCCCGGTTGGACCATGTGGACTTCATAGAGCATTCTCATTTCTTCACAGATTTCCTCAATTTCATCGGCCTTAAAGGCCTCTTCTTCCTCTTCTATACATCTTCGCTTAACGAACGATTTCGCGAGGTGCGGGATTAGCTGAGGCAAAAACCACCCATCTTTCTTAAGTTTATCAGCCCATTTTTCATCGATATCGGTAACTTGGAACCCTATGCCAAAGAATTCTTGATGGCAGGCAAGATAACGGGTTCTATGACACCCTACAAGGATACCCCGAGCCTTTTCCCATGCTTGTATCCATGTTTGATCATTTCGCTGGCAACCATGATTGATGCGCTTGATAAACAAGGTTGAGGACATGGGGTTCCTTCCTCGCACTCGTCGGCGAGCACAATTTCAAAGGCTTGGTAAACGATGTGCTCGCTTCCCTCTCTTGCCTCGAGACATGGGACTGGCGGGTCCCTCTAAATGGACTGTTCATATTCTCCATGGACAACTATTTCTTGGTTCTCATGTAAGAAATTTACCATTTGATGGAGAGTAGAGGGCACAACTCCCGCAACATGAATCCAAGGTCTTCCTAATAGAAAGTTATAGGAAGTGTGCATGTCCAGAACTTGGAATATTACTTCAAAATCTACGAGGCTAATTGTTAGGATTAAGTCAATTTCTCCTATAGTATCCCTCTCGACACCGTCGAAAGCACGCACACAAAGTTTGTTTGGCCTAATCCTTTCAGTTCCTATTTCTATCCTTTGCAATGTTGAGAGAGGGAGAATATCTACCCCGGACCCACCATCCAACATGACCCTTTTCACATAATATCCCTCACACTTGACAGTTAAGTGTAGGGCCTTGTTATGGGCAGCTCCTTCAAGAGGCAAGTCATTTCGGCTGAAGGAGATTCAGTTAACCTCGATGAACCGCTCTGCCATGCTTTCCAACTGTTCGACCGTGGTCTCGATTGGAACATACGCCTCATTCAGCGTTTTAAGGAGCACCTTTTGGTGCTCATTTGAGCTCATTAGTAGAGACAAGAGTCAAACCTGGGAGGGAGCCTTTCTAAGTTCATAAATTACAATATACTCTGAGGTTTTCATCTTTCGGAAGGATTCCTCCGCTTCTTCAGCAGAAACATGCTTTTTGAGGGGGAAACATTTCTGCTTGGTTTTGTTCAATTCTTCTGGGTTATGATACTTCCTAGACTGGTTTGTTTCATTTACTTTCCCTTTAACGTCCTTGCCTTTATATGTGACCCATGTCTGGTTGTAGTTCGAAGGAATTTCAGTAGTGTCTCTTATGGGAATTTTTGGCATGCGACTAATGATCAAAGGCTCATCCAGCCTAGGTGGAATGGCTGGCCTCCGTGCCACATACGTGCCCTTTGGTACATATATTTATGGCAAACTTGAAGTGGTTTTCCTTTGATCCAACCTCTTTGGAGGGCTTAACATGGGCTGCCCCTTTCTGGGAGATCTTGGGACGTAGAGGATGTCCTCTTTGGCAGGCGATGTCCCTGTCTTTGCTTCCTCAGCCTTTTCTTCATTTTGGAGAGTGGAATTTGCCTTCTTTTCACCCCTGACCTGTTTTTCCGTTGTTATAGGTTTCTTTTCTGTATCAGATGGCAATAATGGCTTTCAATGCAGTGCAAATTCTTTATCTTCACAAATCATCCCGATGATTGGCCCGTTGTTGTGGCCCGGTAACGGGTTGTTAGTTACATTGGGGGCTTCCTCGTCCCTTAGCACTACCCTCTTCTGGTCGATCAGGTTCTCGAATTCTCTTTTAAGGGTCCAACAGTCCTCGGTGTCATGCCCTTCCGCCCGGAGTGATAAGCGCACCTGCTACCTGGCCTGTAGGATGGGGATTCTGGGTTTTGTCTGTTCGGAGGTACATGCTACAAAAAGCCTATTCAGACTAATTTTGGGAAGAGGCTGGAATACGACTCACCGATTGGCGTGAAGTCAGTTTTTCTGGGTGGTTCACAGGGACATATGTTATATTAGTAGTTATTCTTTGGAGGACGTGGATTATACGGGGCTTGGTAAGGAGGGTTATTTCTTGGAGGTGGAGCTCTGTTCTGATTGTAATGTAGTTGTGGCCGGGTGTATGGCTGAGCATTCATTACTGCATAAGGATGAGGGGTCATAGCATATGTTGCGTCTTGGTGAGGTTAATAATGTTGCGGGGCCATGGAAGGTGGGCCAAAATAATCCCGTGACCGTAGAGAACCTCTTAAGTTTGAAGCCATAATGGCTCCCTCTTATTTCTTTTTCCGGCTTGCTAAACCTCCCGAGCCACTCTGAATGTCTAGGGAAGTGGCTCTTAGTGTTGATTGACTTAAGATGCGTCCTATTTTCAAGTTGTTTTCTACCATTTCACCAATCTTGATGGACTCGGCGATCGGTTTGCCCATGGTAGACATCATATTTTGAAAATAATCGGCCTCTTGGGCCTGTAAGAAGACACTGAGCATCTCGGCCTCATCCATCAGGGGTTTTACCCTTGCCGCTTGTTATCGCCATTTGATAGCGTACTCTTTGAAGATTTTCGAGGCTTTATTTTTTAGGTTGGACAAAGAATTTCAGTCTGGAGCTATGTCCACATTGTATTGGAACTCTCTTATAAAATCCCAGGCTAGGTCATCCCATGTGTTCCAACGGGAGATGTTTGATCTATATACCATTCCAAAGCAATTCCGGTGATGCTTTCTCCAAAGTAGGCCATTAACAATTCCTCTTTTCCACCGGCTCCTCTCAGCTGGTTACAATATCGATTTAAGTGGGCAATCGGGTCTCCATGCCCGTCATATCTTTCGAAATTTGGTGTCTTAAATCCCACATGTAGGTGTACGTGAGGGAACATGCACAGATCAGCATATGACACGCTCTTTTGGCCACTCAGGCTCTGTATATTCTTGAGGCTTTGCTCGATGCTTCTTATTTTTCGTGGTATCTCCTGTTGTTCAGGATTCCTCAAGGCTCTCTCTTGTTCCACAAGATATTCAGATTGCGGGTGCTGAGGATATGAATTCAGGGTAACCCGAGCACCATCCAATTGGAACTGGGGAGCTTGGAAAGTGAAGGTTGATGGTTCAAAGCTTTGTCGAGGCAATGTTGGTTGTGCCATACTAGTGGCCCGTGGTGCAGTGAACACAGTAGATGGCATTCCTGAAGATGGTTCCTGAGGGAGAATCTCAGAAAGCATTCTAGTGAAGTTTTTTATCCCTATAGGGCACCCGAATGACATGAACGGGTTAGGTACTAAGATAGGGACATGGGTAGTTCCTGCTGTCCTCGGGATCAAGTCGGGGAAACCCAGGGATAGTATTGGGTGGCTCCCTGCCACTGGACCTTGCATCCCACATTTCTAGCATGAGGCATCTTAGCCTTCTATTCTCCTCAGCAGTTGCTGACTCTGATTGTGGGATAACCGATGTCGGGCTATCCTCGGACTCAACTATAGGTAGATGACTCTCTAAGGCCAATACGATACTTCCTTTTGATCTCGTGAAATAAGGATGTGAAGTCAGAATACGACCACAAAACCAACCACCTAAAAATAGGACCTTGATCTATGACAACACAACAAACCAGTTAGTTTGAGATATTTAACACATAGGGAATCACATATTGGGGGAATGCAATGCACCTAAGCAGTCAAACGTTTTCTAAGATGCTCTGCAACGGTTGTGTGTTTCATCTCGGCTTTATTGTTTCCCTCTTTTGCTTTCTTAATTACTTTCTTTTGGGGTTATGGTCGAATCATGTGCGGATTGCCTACCTATCATGACGTTGCATGAATCAAATCACTACGTAGTTCAAGAAGATTGAAAATAGAGTAAATAACCTAACTCTTCTTTTTATTTTATTTATATAAAACTCATACATATTTTTTGAATTTTGTTTTTTTTTAAATTTTTTGAAAGAACGGCTTTAAAAGAAGAAAGAAAATATTGTTGGATTTTTTTGGTATTTTGATATTTTTTTTGAAATGTTTGAAAGAAAGACTTCAAAAGAAGCAAGAAAATATTTCTTGGCCTTTTGATTCGATTGTTTTTTTTTAATTTTTGGAAAAATACTTCAAGATAAAGGAAATCTGTATTAAAATTTTTGAAATAAAGACTTCTAGAGAAGAAAGAAGATGTTTTTGGATTTTTGATTTTTTCCTACTTTTTTTAAATTTCTAGGCAAAAGACTTCTAAAAATGGTGGAGTGTTCTTCATCAAAGACTTCCAAAAATTCTTTTGTTTTGTTTTGAACTTTGGAATTTCGAAAGTAAAAATGAAAATATTTTTGGTTGAATTTCCATTCCTTTTGTCTTTTTTTTTATATTTTATTTTATAAGAAGAAATAAAATATATTTTGGGTTTTGAATGTTGCCTCTAAATTTTAAAAGAGGGACTTTAAAGAAAGACTTCTAAAGAAGAAAAAGAATATTTTTGGATTTCTATTGGTTGATCCATCCTCGTGGTTTATCCATCCTCGTTCTTATTTGATACGACCTCTAACAGAAAAGTGGTCCACGCGTATGTGGGAACCATATTTTTAGAAGACTCAGACGGGAGGTGTACGAAGACAGTTTAATGAAGTTCAGATAATATCAAAGCTGTAAAATGAGCGGCAATTAGCACATTAGGCCTACAAAATACAATAATATCAACAATCAATAAAGACTAGTAAAAAATACATTAACACGCTCGAATTCTTGAACCCTCAACCAGAGATTCTGGGGTCGATCCCCAGCAGAGTCGCACAGCTGTCACACCTCTTTTTTTCCCGGTATGGGAAAATCAGAGTTTTTCCAATTTAAGTGACATTATTCAAAATGAGATTATTTAATTAATTTAGTGTTGTCACTTGGTATAATTATATGGTGTCCCAAGTCACTGCTTTATTTTAAATTCCAAATCGAGGAAATTTGACTTCGTTTAAAGTCTGTGAAACCAGAAGATCGGGTAAGGAATTCTGTCAACCCGGGAGAAGGTGTTAGGCATTCCTAGGTTCTATGGTTCCAGCACGGCCACTTAATGATTCATACTTGGATTATTTGATCTAATTACTCACTTTAGGACCTATATGTATCTATCATTTACCGGTTTTTATTATTTGATTTATCGAAAGAATTAACTTAATGCGAGTTATGCGTATGTATACCCATTTAGTTTGGTGTATCAAAATTTTTGTCACTCGTACGTATACACAATTCACGACATTTGGTTTATTTAAGAAAAATAAGATTTTTGTCAAGGTCGTGCGAACGCGTACCTTGAATTTATTTGAAAATTGGAATTACGTCACGCGAACATGTACATATTCACGATAATGATTTAAAATTTGTGGCTAAAGCATTTCTACGAATGTTCATTTTTGAATAGCATTTGTGTCACGCGAACGTGTACACAATCAATAATATTTGTTACTAGTAAGATTATTTCATTCAAAGTTACTCGAACGTATACTTTGATTTTAATTTTTGGAACCTTAATACGGTCACTTGAACGTATAAATATCCACAATAATAGACAAACTAAGAACGGGCCTAAAACATTTTATCACTTTCGAAGTTGTCTTCCTAAGTAACTTTGAGATTAATGTAAAGCCATAGATTAAGTAATAATTTGTTGTGGAAAATGAACGTAAGTTAATAAACTAGTTAGATTTGATGCTTAACCACTAAGTCATCTTTTCTTTGCATGCGAAATTATGGGCAGCTTACTAAAAGTTCAAATTCATTAGCCACATTGCATATGAAGTATGATCATCAAGATAGTAAAAGAGGAGAACATGTTTCGAATTAACAAGGCATTTAATAGCAAGATCACATTATTGGGTTTACTTACTAATATATAAGTAAGCAGAACAGATTGGGCTCGTTTAAAAGGCCCTAACCCCACATGACTTCATGTTATTAGAAGTCCATATCGAAATAGGAGTAGGCCCACTTGGGCTCCCAGTGCTTCTAATTTCAGGCCCATACGCAGGCTCTTTCAAAGTAAGGTCATAATTTCAATTACAATTATAGCCACTAGTTTTCGGAAATAGCCGCTACTCTGAATTTTAATAGATTTAACTCTAAGTCCATATCTTCACATGCAACAGAAATAGAAATAAATTATGAGAAACAGTCATATGTTTTAATATTCATCTTCAAAAATCAAACTAGCTAAGTTCTAACTTTTACAATAAAATACATTCTTTTTCTTAAATTAACATTACAACCCAAACATAAGATGTTTAACCTTCAATTTAGAAGAGAGCAGTCCCATAAAATGGAGCTAAGGTCAAATTTCAGAAAAACTTTCTTAAAATCTATCTATTATGTTTGTATTCTCAGAGTAGGCAAGCTGAATATTAACGTGTTGTGTGAGAGCGAGGGTGAGGTTTTTTATATAGAGTGTAGGGGTATGAAAAGGATAAGAATGAGAGGCGGTCTGATGGGAATATTCCAGCATATATTTTAGGGTGTCAGTTGTAGAAAAGGATAGGACAACATCTTTTTTCAATTGATTTTGGTACAGCTGTCCCTTTTATCCAAATTTCAGCATCTTTCCTAACAATATTGGGACATTTGTACTCATCTAGAAGTTTCTTCTCATTTTTCTCATTTAAATTTTTGAAAATTTATTCATTTAGACCTAATTCAATTATGTTATTACAATTAAATCTCTTCTAGATGATTCCTACCCAAATATCTCAAAACCCCTAAATTTCTGATTTCGTTTGGCCCCTCTAGCTATTGTTATTACGCTTTCTACTCCTTAGAGTTTCCAATTGTTCATTCAAAACATCAATAAACATTTTAATTGAGGCATAAATTCATAGGAGGCAAAGCAAACAGAAACGATTCATTAATCAAACCTAAATAAATTACTAAGTTAACTAAGGTTGATTTAATTAGACTAAACAAAAATATGGTTAAACTAATGAACATTGAGGTTAACTAAATAATCTTGAAACTAACATAAAACTAATCCTATTTTTTTAATTAAACACACAGTAATAGAGAAAAACCAAACAAAAACAAACACAAAACTAAACCTAAATGATAACACAGAATAAGGAAAAAAAATAAAGGGAAAAGAGACAGACACTGATTTTTGCTGGAAACTAAATCGACGACTGAGGCGAATCAATGAGCGATGAAAGCATTGAAGCTTGGCCGGTCAGTGTTTACTTGGCCAGAATCCAGCGAGTTTTGAAATGACTCAAACTAACATGAATCGATTGCTCGTGTCAAGAGAAATCGACTCATGTAAGTTTGAGCCAAAACGGGCTTGAATTCTCCCAAAAAAAATATTTAGGATTTTTTCTGATTTTAGATTTGAAATTGGCCAGACTTGAGGAGGTTTTTGGAGAAATTGATGATAGATTAGGATTAAGGAGAAGACTGGGGTTGGCTGGTATAAATTTGGGGTGGTTTAGGGTACCGCCGCCGCCGTGGGCGATTTTCGTCGGCGGCCGGCGNAGTTTTGAGAAAGAGGTGAAAGACGAGTCTGGGAGGTCTAGGGTTTGGGGGGATCGGTCTCTTACGATATTTTTATGGGATTTTGGGGCTCAGTTGCGAGCCGTTAGATCAAGATCATCCGACGGCTAGGATGAGGGAAGATGAAACGATGTCGTTTTATTTATTAGGGGAGTGAACCGGTTCAGGGGTTTGGACTTGGGGTGTTTTGGGGATAAACTTTTGGATTGGGCTTGTTTAATCATTGGCTTAGTCCGGTTGAATTCAAATGAGGTTCTATACTTTCTTATTTAATTTCTAAAAACTAATTAATTTAACTTAACCCTAATTAAATACTAAGCTATATTAATTTGTAGAAATAATTAACTATTTACCCTTATCATTTAACTAATTAGTCAATTTTAATTTATAAAAAGTAAAACTACTAATTTTAACATTAACACTAACAGATCTAAAAAAATAATAAGTTTTGTGATTTTCTTCTAATAATGTGATTAAATTAAATTAAAAACCTAATAATGCAAGATGATGAAGGTTTAAATATTTTTTGTTAGTTTTCATGACTTTAAAAATGAAAACTGCAACTAAAATGCAAATAATTCCAAATAAAGATCAAAAAATCTAAAAATAAATAGGACTGATTTATTTATTAATTTTTTTGCAGGAATAATTTCATAGGGTAAAAATGATGCTCACATCCATAATCTTAATTACTTAATTTAACTCCCACTCAAAATTCATAATTACCCAATTATCCACAAAATTAGAAGTTATATCAAATTACTTAAAATACTACTCACTTTTAACACACTTTATATGTCTTACTATTATGGTTATGTGGTACCTTGTATGGAACTAGTCCATAAATACTGGGTATTATAGTTCGGATCGTATTTGATCCAAAATGTCCAACTTCGGCAAAATTCATTTTCTTCGTTTTGTTTACCCTCTCACCTTCATGAATTTACTCATCACTTGTTTGAAGTAACGTAATGCTTATAAACTCCAAATAATCTCATTCCCCGAACTTATATCGATTAACTTACGACGAAACTTTAACGTACGAAAATGCGGGATGTAACACAACTGTCCTGAATGCTCGGGTTTATGCATTATATTTCGCAATGGATAAGTTGTCACAACATATATGGGGTGACATTGAAAGTACGTTTTTAGTTTTCTAGAGGATCTTATCAAAGCGAGCACCAATTTTTCTAGGTGGGGATATCTAGTTTTGGCCTTACCCAAGGTCCGACTAACATAATCAATTAGAAATTGCATACCTTATTCTTCCTGAACCAGGACTCCACTTACTTCTATCTACGATACTACCATATATAAGTATAGTTGTTTGTCTGCCCTCGGCGCATGAAGCAGCGGTGGGATCGATAAATAACGTTTAAGCTCTTCCAAGGCCTGCTGGCATTTCGGAGTCCATATGAAGTTATTTTTCTTCTTCGACAACGATAAAAGTTGGTGACTCTTATCGGAGGACCTCTAGATGAATCACCCCAGGGCGGCTATGTGCACGGTTAGCCTCTACACAGCCTTCACGTTGTCTACTACCGTGATGTCCTGGATACCATGAATCTGAGAATTTGCCTGACCCGACCCAGAACGCGCATTTATCCGGATTCAGCTTCATGTTGTATTTCCTCAATATACTGAAGGTTTCCTGCAAATGGTTCAAATGGTACTCTTTTTGCGGGGACTTAATTAACATACCAGCAATGTAAACTTCCATAGATTTCCCTATTTGTTCTTCAAACATCCAGTTTACTAGGCATTGGTAAGTGGCACCAGTATTTTTTAATCCAAATGGAATTACGTTAGAGCAATAGGTGCCATATTTAGTGATGAACGACGTCTTTTCCTGATCATCCAAGTTTATTTGTATTTGGTTGTAGCTGGAATAGTCATCGAGAAAACTGAAGATCTTATGGCCGCCCATGGCATCGATCATGCGATCGATGTTAGGAAAAGGAAAAGAATCCTTAGGCACGCTTTATTTAAATCCTTGTAATCCATACACGTTCTTAGTTTGTTCCCTTTCTTAGGGACTACTAGTACGTTTGCTAGCCATTAGGGGCATTTGACTTCCCAGATGAAGGAATTTGGGTCCAAGCTTGGGATCTTCTTTTCTGCTTCACCGGATGGAATTTGGGTCCAAGATTAGTTTATGGGTGGTGATTTCAGGTGGGATCCATGTCATGTCTATATGGGACCAAGCAAAAAAATCCATGTTAGATATACCCCGAATAACAATTTTAATTTATACGCGGTTTTATGGATACGTGATATAACTTGGTAAAAATTAAGAGAATGGAATATTGAAATTGACGATAAAATAAATAAATGCAAACCACACAAATCGAATAGCCTTGGCCCTCGAGTTCGATCACCCTTGAACCAAGCGATGTTTCAACCGATATATGAATAGAGTAACAAGATAATGAAAGCTAGAAAATGATAGTATATTGTTGTGTAAATATGATGTGTTGTACAAATGATCACACACCCTTTATATAATAGGGGAGTCCTACTTTTGATACAGTTCTATATGAGGTAAGAAATATAATGGTTAGATAATTAATCGGCATATCCTTGATACGTGTCGAGATCTCCGCTTTGATCTACGCCCGATCGCGGATATTTCATCCTTATGTTATTCGGCTTGGTAAATTTCTCTCGATCTTGCCTGATCTCGATTTTGTTCGGTCCCGGGGTCTTAAGCTTGACGATATAACCTAACTTGACAATATAACTCGCACCTTGGTTCGATATGAATTCGAGGACAAACCTTAACATATTAGGTTCCAGTCTCGATTAGTCACACAAGTGGTGAGCCCAGTTTTGACCGTATACATTATAGTAAGTGTATTTGCTCAATTCCGAGTTTGTTTTATGTTTTACATACACTTTTGTTCATCACGAACTTGTGGAAATTTTCTGGTTTGAGATCTAGTGTGATCGCATAAGTGATCAAAAGGCTGCATAATAGGCATTTAGAAGACCTCATAAACGTTAAATAGGCTGCCTAAGAGGCCGCCTAAGCAGTAAAAGGCTGCATAAGTAGCCAAGAGTCTTAAGCGGTCAAATAATGATAAAGAAAGGTTCTTCCAAAACATGCAAACTCATTTCGGAAGCTTTCTTGAGGCGTTTTTGGTGAAATGTTCTATGAGATTTCAAGGAGGTCACTAAGGTATGAATTCCAGAATTCGTGAGTCTTTAATTACATGACATTAACCTTAGATTTGTGTATACACTCAAAATCATATGTCTTCTATCTATAGTCTCGAGGGATCGTCTTAAGCCTGAGTTCAGATAAGGTCGAGTTTGAGCCCAATGAACCAGACTCAAGTTAGAAGATTGGATGCAATGCCCGAGGATCGAAGTACGATGAATACTGAATCCGAGTATGCTCGACCCCAAAATAATATCGTTATGAATTTCTAACAGAATGAGCGAGATTCCAACCACGTCCCCAAAATCATGGCGCAAATCCCTGAATAGATTTGTACGATTCCGTACTAGGCGGCTAGACATCTGTCCCAATAAGATTCCTTACTGCAAATGGAAATGTACCTTATTTAGGGTTCTACTATTATATAAAAAGGGGACCCCAATCATTTTTAAAGATCATGTAACCATTGGCAAAGAATATACTCTCTACTTTTTTCTCATTGTCCATCAGAATTGTTCTTTATCTTTATTGTTCTTACTTTATAGTTCTTGGTTCATCTCGAGGTCACTAAGATCGAGGTCGATACTAATTAAGTAACACTGGTTTGATTCACTAATTTCCTTTATTTATACTTTATACTTATTGATTATTATTTGGTATTGAACTAAATCACAGATCTTTAAAATCACAAATCAAATTTAATTGTTACTCGTATTTTCGAGGTAAACCGTTTGGCGCCCACCGTGGGGCTAAAGATAATAGTGAATATTTCATTACTGATTCTCATTACACACGTTATTTTTACACTTTCTCTTGTCAAGACTTTTTGATTCTCAAGATTAAACATGTCAAATTCGCAAAATGCACTTGTTCATGACAATGAAGGTCTTAAATTTCACGGGGATAACAACAATGTAGGGGTCGGTGTACCACCGATAAACCCTGGGCAAGTGCCAAATGTGGAGCCAGTTGCCATTAGTTCGCACATTACGTTAGATGAAGATTTAGGCGCAAACCCCGGAGGAAGTGTACGTAGAGAAGCCGGATCTGGGGCCAAGTAACACCAAGTATAAGAGATGGGGGAGTCAGCCTCCAAGTGGTATTCGAGATGCTGCAAGCTAAGCAGATCGCCATCGCTCAACTTCAGAGTCAGAATAAAACTGCCAGTATAGCTGAACCAGGAAACAATCGACGTGTTGAACCGGCACCAGAGATGTCGAACGAAAATGGCTAGGGGACTGATCCCACCATTATGATAAGGCTTGAAGAGCTCACCAAGAGGATCGAGCATGGGGAAAAGAAGATTGAAGACAACGATAAAAATATGGAAACTTATAAGTCCCCTGTTGACAAGATTTCGAGGGATCCTCCAGTGTTGAATGGTTTAGATGCCAAAAAGTTCATACAAAAACCATTCCCTCAAAGCGCGGCTCTGATGCCCATTCCTAAGAAGTTTCTCATGCCCGATATACCCAAATATAACGGGACACCTGAACCTAACGAGAATATTTCTTCATACACTTGGGGGATCAAAGGAAATGACTTGAATGACGATGAGATTGGATTAGCATTGTTAAAAATGTTTGGGGAAACATTGTCAAAAGGATCCATGATTTGGTATCATAACTTGCCTCCTAACTCTATTGATTCATTTGTTATGTTAGCAAACGCCTTTGTGAAAGCATACGCAGGGGTCATTAAGGTGGAAACGAGGAAATCAGATGTCTTCAACATAAAACAAAGGAACGACGAGATCTGAAGGGAGTTCATGTCTAGGTTTCAGATGGAGCAAATGGAATTACCAGCGGTCTCGGATGACTGGGCAGTACAAGATTTTATGCAAGGTTTGAATGAAAGGAGTTCGATTGCGTCTCGACAATTAAACAAGAATCCGATCGAGTATCCAGCTATGACGTGGTCAGATGTACATAATCTCTACCAATCGAAGATTAGGGTCAAGGACGACCAGTTGGGAGCCCCCTCGGGGTCAGCTCACCCAAACAGGTTAGCAGTAAAGGCTTCGAGGGACAACGATAGAGAATTGAGGCCAAATAGAGAAAGGTACCAGCCATATGTCTCGGATCGAAGAAGCAGCAGTTCGGGACGCAACCCTCCTTCCCTAC
>ML397302.1:151002-173720 GCA_005239525.1 Nicotiana knightiana | reverse complement strand
CCCCCCCCCCAAAATTATCGAAGAAATGATCGGGTGAAAAATTCTCGGGGACTCATCAGTAAGAATGGATTTGACAAGTACAACGATCCCACAGAAGAACCTCGATTATCAGAATATAACTTCAGCATCGATGCCTCAACTATTGTTTTGGCCATTGGAAGGATTAAAGATACTATGTGGCCCAGGCCTATATAGACTGACCCTTCTCAAAGGAATCCTAACTTGATGTATAATTATCATGGTACACATGGCCACATGACCGAGGTGTAAAGACCAGTAAAAAATTTCATAGCTAAAAAAATGCCCAAATAGGTCCCCGTGTTGTTATAAATGTAGAAATTCTTAAAACGGACACGGGTTGAATAAAAAGTACCCCGGGACTTAAAAGATATAATTTTCAAGATTTGCGGTCCACTATGTGATCACAGATCAGGTATGCGGACCGCATAGTGGTCGCATACTTGGATAGTTTGTTGTCCATTTTGAGGGCAGCTATGCGGCCTAGAATGTGATCGCATTTCACAAATACAGGCCGCATAGTTGTCGCATTCTTGCACCTAGGTTATTGCAGAGGGAGTTATGCGACGCACTATGCGATCGCATAACAGGTATGCGGACCGCATAGTGGTCGCATACTTGGATAGTTTGTTGTCCATTTTGAGGGCAGCTATGCGGGCTAGAATGTGATCGCATTTCACAAATACAGGCCGCATAGTTGTCGCATTCTTGCACCTAGGTTATTGCAGAGGGAGTTATGCGACGCACTATGCGATCGCATAACAGGTATGCGGACCGCATAGTGGTGGCATACCTGGGCAGTCTGCTTTTCTTTTTGGCCCATTAGAGGGCCATTTGTGCGATAGGAATGCGGACCGCATATCAGGAATGTGATCGTATCCCTGACCGCATTTCTGCTTCGGGAGTGTTAAAATTATAATTTTATACCCGACCCCCAGTTCATTAAAACACTTACCCTTTTCATTTTAAGCTTATTTTCTGATAAATTAGAGAGAGGAGAGAGCGAGTTCTAGAGAGAGAGAGTTCCAACTTCATCAAATTTGTTCCTCCATCACTACTCAGGCCTGGAATTGATCAAGTAGGACACCATTTTCTTCACTACAGGAGGTAAGCTTCTACCCCATCAACCTTAAATTCAAGATTTTGGTAAAATGAAACATGGTTAGGTAAGTTCATGAAGATGGGGGTAGGAGTCTTGCATGCATGTAACCAACTAGTCATAATCTAGTAAAAGGAAATGGTTTAGATTAATCTTAAACTAAAAAGAGGCCATTTAATCTAAAACAACACCTACTGTTTGATAGAATGCTCAAGTGAGTTCAAGACATGATCATTATTCCTAATTCTAAGTTCAATTGTGCCACATTGTGAACTAGATTGAAGGTGCTAGAAGGTCCAGTGAGTTGTGGTAGAAAATTAAAGGGGAATTCCGATTCAAGGTATGTATGGATAACTTAATCTTTGTAGAGTCACCTTGTTGGTGTCCGAGCACATGGTATGAAATTCTTACTTGAGCATATATGAATTGATTCTCCTGCTGTCTCGAGGTGTAAGATTTCATTCTCTGATTTTCTTAGTCGATTACCATGCTAATTGCGATTGTGAGGGGTGATTCTTTGTGCTTATCCGATCATGTATAAGGTTCGTTAAATGTTCGAATATGTCAATATGGCAGTATGTGCTACTAAATGAAAGAATGTTAATTTACTCTAATGTGGGAAGGTATCTAATTGCTAAGGGCCGAGTGTGGCAAATGATGAAAAGAAATTGTGGATTGATTTAATTGAGTTAAATAATGATGGCAACACCATATGTGAATTACTGTTTGGTAAGGATTATTGTGCCTTGACTTCATAAAGTTGTTGGTTTATATGAACTTATGTTTTTGATGATGAAGATCCATGTGATATAACTTTTGGTTATTGTTGCTATCAAATATGAATGTACGGTGGGATCGGGTTGCGCGCTGCAACATGAAGCAATAAGGGTGGAGAGGTAATAAGGGTGAAATGTGATTGTACGGTGGGATCGGGTTGGGCGCCGCAACACGAAGTAATAAGGTTGAAATGTGAATGTACAGTGATATCAGGTTGCGCGCCGCAACAGATGAATAATTGAAATGAGTAACTGTGGAATCTTTATTTGTAACTTTATCTATTTCTATGTGGTACTTGTGTGGTTACTCTGACTTTCTTCCAATTGTGTACTGTTTGATTCTACTTGGAATAAACTTTGTTCAAACATACTAGTACTATTCAATGGTACTAACGTCTCTTTTGTCAAGGGCGCTACATCTTTTATATGGAGGTAGGTGGTTCCACAACAGGTAACTCAGACCGCCGATAGTGGTGTTTCCCCTTCATACCTTCAGCAGATCTGGTGAGCCCCACTTTATTTCAGGGCCGTGCGTAGTTTATATCATCTCTTTTGTATATGTTATGTCTTTTAAGGTATAGCCGAGGCCTTGTTTCCGGCAAGTATTGTGTAAACCCTTTGTACTCTTAGAGGCTTCGTAGACATGATGTGGGTTCTACATATATGTATTTTTGGGCAGTAATTGTGTTTACTAGTAGTCGTGGTCCGAATCAGAATTATTTTATGTTTTGTGATTACCAAATGCCGAAATGATAAAAGATGAAGTGAAGTCAGATGGTAAATTCATGCTAAGCTCTAAATTGCTAATTCATGTGGAATAATGTATATTGTAAGCACGGGGTAACGCATTGGGCAGGAAAGGAAATCCAGGTCCGCTTGACCGGGATCATCCGGTTGGGCGCCGGTCTCGTTCCTCGGTTTTGGGGCGTGACAAACTTGGTATTAGAGCCTCAGGTTTTAAAAGTGTCCTCGGATGTCTCAGAGTCGTGTCTAGTAGAGCCCTTCTTATCGGTGTGTTGTCGACCACATCTATAATTAGGGGGCTGCATGGATATTTAGGAAAATACCCTTTCATTGTTACTCTATATCGTGCGATGAAGTGGAAGGTGAGAACATCTTTATCTAACTCGTGCATTGTCCCAATTTTCAGTAAATGGCACCCAAGAAGACAACTCGACTCGGCCCAGAGGCCAATGCCACCCCAGGAGTGGCCACAAATTCTCCAGCTGGTGGTGCCGATGTGAATGATTCCCCGGCCACAGACCATCCCGACTCCTCCACTCCAGGCCAGACTATTCATGTTCCTACTCTAGCGGAGGGTGCTGAAATTCCTCCCGCTGATCTTCCTGATCCTTCCTTAGTCCCAGCTTCCGGTCCCAGTATTTCTAATGGGGACCTCAGGGGAGCTATTCAGATGTTGACCCAGCTAGTGGCCTCCCAAGACCAAAGATCAAGTGTTTCCCCTGCGTCCTTTGGTGAGCAAGGGGATTCTTCAGGTTCCAGATTCAACCAGTTTTTGCGGTTAGCCCCTCATGAGTTCACAGGCACCGACCCAGAGGCAGATCCTCAGGATTTTATAGATGAAATGTACAAGACTCTCCGGGTTATGAAGGCTACAGAGACGGAGGGGATTGAGTTGACTTCCTATCGGTTAAAGGGATCAGCGTATTCGTGGTTTGAGATGTGGGAGGGTTCTCGTGGGGAGGGGAGCCCTCTGGAGAAGTAGGATGAGTTTGTTGATGCCATTATGGATCATTTCTTACCTGCTGAGACTATGGCAGCCCGTGTTGCGGAGTTTGAGGTCCTTGAGCAGGGCAACATGAGTGTGTGGGAGTACCACATGGAGTTTGTGCGCCTGTCAAAATATGCCATCCATATGATGCCGACTATGGAGGACAGAGTTCGACGGTTTATTCAGGGCCTTGGTCCTTTGGTTGTTAATGAAGCTGCTACAGCTGCCTTGCATTCGGATATGAATTATAGGAAGATCGTGGGATTCTCCCAGGCCACAGAAGTTCAAAAGTTGAAGATAAGGATGGAGAGAGAGAGTGGTTGTAGGGCCCGGTCAATGGCCAACCTTAGGAGTTCAGTTGCAGGTGGTAGATCAGCCCTTAGGAGAGGGTCATCAGGGCCATCTCAATCCTATGCTCAGTCCTCAGCCAGTGCCCCATTATCAAGGCATAGTTATAAGTAGGGGGGTCGCTTTGGACCGAGTTCAGATAGTAGAAGGTTCCATCCGTCGGGTCGTTCAGGTGGGATATTCCAGCAGCAGCGGAGTCCCCATGCCCTAAGTGTGGGATGTCTCATTCTGAGCATTGTTACTTGGATATACCGGTGTTCTATAGATGCGGAGGCAGAGGACATATCCAGCGAGACTGTGGCACCCCCAGTCACGGCGCGGGTGGGGGTACTACTCAGCCATCCATCTCTTCAGCCGCTATATCTTCAGCACGCCCTCCAGCTCCAGCAAGGCGCGATA
Source organism: Nicotiana knightiana (assembly GCA_005239525.1). Lineage (NCBI taxonomy): Eukaryota > Viridiplantae > Streptophyta > Magnoliopsida > Solanales > Solanaceae > Nicotiana > Nicotiana knightiana. The sequence goes on along the minus strand of ML397302.1, from coordinate 169,348 downwards.
CAACTAAGGGTGGAGCACGGGGTCGAGGGGGACCCTGTTGGTTATATGCTTTGAGTGGTCACCAGAGTGCGGAGGCTTCCCCAGATGTTGTCACAGGTTTTCTAACTGTTCAGTCACATGATGTTTATTCTCTTATTGATCTCGGGTCTTCTTTGTCATATGTTACTCAATTTATTGCTTCAAGTTTTGGGATAGAACCCGAACAGCTTCACGAGAGGTTCTCTGTGTCGACTCTGGTTGGTGATTCTATTACGGTCACGCGAGTCTATAGGAATTGTGTTGTCACGGTGCGTGGTCGGGATACCACGGCTGATCTTATTGAGTTAGAAATGGTAGATTTTGATGTAATTATGGGGATGTATAGGCTCTATACGTGCTTTTCCAAACTCGACTGCCAAACCAAGATAATAAGGCTTGAGTGTCCTAATGAACTAGTTATCGAGTGGGAGGGGAATGATGTTGTGCCAAGAGGTAGGCTTATTTCCTACCTTAAGGCCTCAAAGATGATCAGAAAAGGGTGCATATACCATTTGGTCCGGGTTGCGGACACCACTTCAGAGGTTCTTGCTCCCGAATCTGTGCCTGTTGTGAATGAATTTCTTGAATTATTTCCGGACGAGATTCCTAGGATTCCACCAGATAGAGAGATCGATTTTGGGATTGATGTATTGCTGGATATGCATCCAATATCTATTCCATGTTACCGAATGGCGCCAGCAGAATTGAGAGAGTTAGAAGAGAAATTGAAAGATCTATTAGAAAAGGGTTTCATACGGCCAAGTTTTTCGCCTTGGGGCGCACTGATTCTTTTTGTCAGAAAGAAAGACGGATCGCTTCGAATGTGTATTGATTATCGGTAGCTCAACAAGGTCACTATCAAAAATAAATATCCATTGCCTCGGATAGATGATTTGTTCGACCAGTTGCAAGGTGCTAGGTTCTTCTCAAAGATTGATTTGCAGTCTGGGTATCACCAGTTAAAGATCAGGGAGTAGGATATTCCTAAGACTGCCTTCAGGACTCGATATGGGATTTTGGAGTTTCTGATAATGTCTTTTGGGCTAACCAACGCCCCGACAGCTTTTATGGATCTTATGAATCTGGTTTTCAAACCGTTTCTTGACTCCTTTGTGATTGTCTTCATTGATGATATCCTTGTTTATTCGCGAAGTCAGGAAGATCATGCTACTCACCTCAGCGCAGTTCTGCAGACTCTTGATCAGGATCAATTGTATGCAAAGTTTTCAAATTGAGCATTTTGGCTAGAATCAGTCACCTTTTTGGGCCATGTTGTTTCCCGGGAAGGGATTCGGGTTGATCCCCAAAAGATTGCAGCGGTAAAGGATTGGCCCAGGCCAACGACCCCGATAGAAATTTGCAGTTTCTTGGGTTTGGCTGGATATATCGTAGGTTTGTGGAGGGATTCTCTACCCTCGCCTCCCCATTTATTAAGTTGATGCAGAAAGCAGTTAAGTTTCAGTGGTCCGATGCTTGCGAAAAGAGTTTACAGGAATTGAAATTGAGATTGACTTCGGCGCCGGTGTTGACCTTTCCAGAGGGTACAGAGGGATTTGTCGTTTATTGTGATGCTTCAAGGGTTGGTTTGGGGTGAGTGTTGATGCAGTGCGGGTAGATTATAGCATATGCTTCTAGGCAACTGAAGAATCACGAAAAGAATTACCCGACGCATAATTTGGAGCTCGTGGCGGTTGTGTTTGCATTGAAGATCTGGCGGTATTATCTTTATGGGGTCCATGTGGACATGTTCACAGACCACAAGAGTGTTCGATACTTATTCAAGCAGAAGGAGTTAAACTTAAGGCAGCGAAGATGGTTGGAATTGCTCAAGGATTATGATATAAATATTATCATCTAGGAAAGGCGAATGTGGTGGCCGACGCCCTTAGTCGGAAGACCATGGGTAGCTTGGCTCATTTGGAAGCAGATCAGAGGTCTTTGGCTCGGGAGGTTTATCAGCTGGCTAGTCTAGGGGTCTATCTTTCAACCTCAGACGAAGGGGATGTCGTGATGCGTAATGGAGCAGAATCTTCACTTGTAATGGAATTCAAGGAAAAGCAATTAAGATATCCAGCATTGGTACAGCTGAGAGAGGCAATCCTGAATCGCAACACCTCAGCATTTTTGCTCGGCAATGATGATGGTGTTTTGCGGCGCCAAGGGAGGCTATGTGTTCCGGACGTGGATGATCATCGGGAAAGGGTAATGGCAGAGGCTCACAATTTCAGGTATTCAGTACACCCAGGTTCTACGAAGATGTATCATGATCTCAAAGAGATTTATTGGTGGAATGGTATGAAGAGGGGTGCGGCGGACTTTGTGGCTACATGTCTGAATTGTCAACAAGTGAAGGCCGAGCATCAGAGGCCCGGTGGGTTGACGCAGCTCATGGAAATACCAATGTGGAAATGGGAGATACTCAATATGGAATTTGTGGTAAGGTTACCCTGCACTCAGCACAAGTTCGACTCAATTTGGGTGATAGTGGATCGACTCACGAAATCAACTCACTTCTTGCCAGTCAAGTCCACCGATACTGTAGAACAGTACGCTCAGTTGTATATCAAGGAAATAGTCAGACTCCATGGCACTCCAGTATCTATCATCTCGGATCGAGGAGCCCATTTAAAAGCTAACTTTTCGAAGAAATTTCAGCAAGGTTTGGGGATGCAGGTAAATCTCAGCACAGCTTTCCACCCGCGAATGGACGGTCAGGCAGAGCGGACCATTCAGACGCTTGTGTATTAGATTTCGAGGGTAGGTGGGATGATCACTTGCCGCTTATAGAATTTGCTTATAATAATATTTTCCATGCTAGTATTCAGATGGCCCCATTTGAGGCATTGTACGGAAGGAGGTGTAGGTCTCCGATTGGATGGTTCGAGCTTGGTGAGGCGGAACTGCTACGACCGGATATTGTGCACCAAGCTATGGAAAAAGTTAAATTTATTGAGGAGAGGATGAAGACTGCTCAGAGTCGTCAGAAATCCTATGCAGACGTTCGTCGAAGAGATTTGGAGTTTCAAGTAGATGGTTGGGTATTCTTGAAGGTGTCTCCCATAAAAGGAGTAATGCAGTTTGGGAAGAAATGGAAATTGAGCCAAAGGTATGTCAGGCCATATAGGATTGCTCAAAGGATAGGACAGGTGGCTTAAAGGGTGGAATTGCCTCCTGAGATGTTATTAGTACACCCGGTGTTTCATGTGTCCGTGTTGAAGAAGGTGATTGGGGAACCATCCGCCATTATGCCGATTGAGACGGTTAAAATTAATGAAGGATTGTCATATGAAGAGGTTCCAGTTGCTATTCTTGGTAGGAAAGTCCGTAGATTAAGGAATAAAGAGATTTCTTCTGTTAAAGTGTTATGGAGAAGTCAACAAGTCGAAGAAGCCACGTGGGAAGCATAAAATGAAATGAAAAGAAAAATATCCCCATTTTTTTGAATAAATCCGATAATGGTTTGAAAATTATCATTACTAAGCAATTATATATTGTGTCAAATTTTGGGCAAAAGCACCTCATTCCCCTGCCCCTAGTTGCCCTACAATTGTAACTTCTCAAGTTGTGCCATATTTGTGTATGATGTAATTATTCGGCTAATGTGCAACTCCTTGAAGTAAGGTAAATTATGTGCAATTCATGTGATAGTTAGATGATAGGCAAGTTTGTGGAGTTAACCAAACTATGTGAGGCTTGTGGAAGTAATTGAATTATATGTAGCTTGTTGAAATGACCGGAATATGTGCAAGTTGATAGAGTAACTAAAAATGTGTGGAATTGGTTAAAATGTGTTTTGGGGGCTCTCTGACATGTAGATAAGCCTAATAATAAAGGAAACTCTAGAGAAATTTTCAGGAAATATCGGAGTTAGTAAAAATTTGGGGGTTGGCATGTTTTGTGTTCTCTTAACTAAGGGATTCCCCGATCCTCAATCGAGGACGAATGATTCTATGTGAGGGAGAATGTAAAGACTCGTAAAAAAATTTCATGGCTAAAAATAATGCCCAAATAGGTGTCCCTGTGTTGTTATAACTGTAGAAATTCTTAAAACGGACCCTTTTTGAGTAAAAAGTACCCCGGTACTTAAAAGATATAATTTTCCAGATTTGCGCAGGTCTGCGATCCACTATGCAATCGCAGATCAGGTATGCGAATCGCATAGTGGTTGCATACTTGGACAGTTTGCTATCCATTTTGAGGACAGCTATGCAGCTTAGAATGCGATCGCATTTCACGAATGTGGGCTGTATAGTTGTCGCATTTTTGCACCTTGATTTTTACGGAGGGAGTTATGCGACGCACTATGCGATCGCATCATAGGTATGCAGACCGCATAGTGGTCGCATACTTGAGCAGTTTGCTTTTCTTTTTGGCCTATTTGAGGGCCATTTATGCGACAGGAATGTGGACCGCATATCAAGAATGCGATCGCATCCCTTACCGCATTTCTGCTTCAAGACTGTTAAAATTCTAATTTTATACCCGACCCCCAGTTCATTAAAACACTTAACCCTTTCGTTTTAAGCTTATTTTCTAATAAATTAGATAGAGGAGAGAGTCGGTTCTAGAGAGAGAGAGTTCCAACTTCATCAAATTTATTCCTCCATCACTACTCAGGCCTGGAATTGATCAAGTAGGACACCATTTTCTTCACTACAAGAGGTAAGCTTCTACACCATCAACCTTAAATTCCAGATTTTGTTAAAATGAAACATGGTTAGGTAAGTTCATGAAGATGGGGGTAGGAGTCTTGCATGCATGTAACCAACTAGTCATAATATAGTAAAAGGAAATGGGTTAAAGTAATCTTTCACTAAAAAGAGGCCATTTAATCTAAAAGAACACCTAGTGCTTGATAGTATGCTCACGTGAGTTCAAGACATGATCATTATTCCTATTTCTAAGTTCAATTGCGCCACATATTAAACTAGATTGAAAGTGCTACAAGGTCCGGTGAATTGTGGTAGAAAACTAAAGGGGAATTCTAATTCAAGGTATATATGGCTAACTTTAATCTTTGTAGAGTCACCTTGTTGGTGTCCGAGCACACGGTATGAAATTCTTGCTTGAGCATATGTGAATTGGTTGTCCTGCTGTGTCGAGGTGTAAGATTTCATTCTCTGATTTTCTTATCGATTACCATGCTTATTGCGATTGTGAAGGGTGATTCTTTGTGCTTATCCTATCATGTGTAAGGTTCGTTAAATGTTCGAATATGTCAGTATGGCAGTATATGCTACTAAATGAAAGAATGTTAACGTACTCTAATGTGGGAAGGTATCTAATTGCTAAGGGTCGAGTGTGGAAAACGATGAAAAGAAACTATGGATTGATTTAATTGAGTTAAATAATGATGGCAACACCATATGTGAATTATTGTTTGGTAAGGATTATTGTACCTTGACTTCATATAGTTGTTGGTTGATATGAACTTATGTTCTTGATGATGAAGATCGCTGTGATATAATTGTTGGTTATTGTTGCTATCAAATATGAATGTACGGTGGGATCGGGTTGCGCGCTGCAACATGAAGCAATAAGGGTGGATAGGTAATAAGGGTGAAATGTGATTGTACGGTAGGATCGGGTTGCTCGCCGCAACACGAAGTAATAAGGGTGGAGAGGTAATAAGGGTGAAATGGTAATGTACGGTGGGATCGGGTTGTGTGCCGCAACAGATGAATAATTGAAATGAGTAACTGTGGAATCTTCATTTGTAACTTTCTATATATCTGTATGGTACTTCTGTGGTTACCCTGACTGTCTTCCAATTGTGTACTATTTGATTCTACTTGGAATAAACTTTGTTCATACATACTAGTATTATTCAACAGTACTAACGTCCCTTTTGCTGGGGGCGCTACATCTTTTATATTGATGTAGGTGATTCAACAACAGGTAACTCAGACCGCCGATAGTGGTATTTCCCCTTCATACCTTCAGCAGATCCGGTGATCCCCACTTCCTCTCGGGGCCGTGCATAGTCAATATCATCTCCTTTTTATATGTTATGTCTTTTAAGGTATAGCCGGGGCCTTGTAATCGGCAAGTATTGTGTAAACCCTTATTACTCTTAGAGGCTCCGTAGACATGATGTGATTTGTACATACATGTATTTTGGGGCAGTAATTGTGTTTACTAGTAGTCGTTGTCCGAATCAAAATTATTGTATGTTTTGTGATTACCAAATGTCGAAATGATAAATGATGAAGTGAAATCAAATGGTAAATTCATGCTAAGTTCTAAATTGCTAATTCAAGTGGAATAATGTACAAGAGAACGTTCGACGGGACATTGGCGGATGTTTAGGGCGGGGGGACACCGATTATGTTTTACGAGAAGTCCACGAAGATACTTGTAGGAATCACTCCGGCGTCGAGTCTTTGATTCACAAAATTATTAGAGCAGGGTATTATTGGGACAACATGGAAAAAGATACTAAGGAATTTGTCAAAAAATGTGATAAGTGCCATAGATTTGCACTGATGATCCATCAGCCCGAGGAACAACTCCATTCGGTCTTATCCCCGTGGTCTTTCATTAAATGGGGAATGGACATAGTCGGTCCTCTACCAACGGCCCTAGGTAAAGCTAAATTTATTTTGTTTATGACTGATTATTTTTGAAAATGGGTGGAAGCACAGGCCTCCGAGAAGGTCAGTGAAAAAGAAGTTATTGACTTCATCTGGGACCACATCATATGCCGGTTCGGTATACCTGCCGAGATTGTATGTGACAATGAAAAACAATTCATCGGCAACAATGTGACGAGGTTCCTCGAAGCACACAAAATAAAAAGAATCTTATCAACACTATACCACCCAACTGGAAATGGACAGGCCGAGTCCACGAGCAAAACTATCAGTCAAAACCTAAAGAAAAGGTTGGACGATGCGAAGGGAAAAGTGAGAGAAGTTCTACCCGAGGTCCTTTGGGCATATCGAACAACATCAAAGTCTAGAACAGGGGCTACTCCGTTCGATTTAGTATATGGCTCCGAGGCCCTTATCCCTGTCGAGGTCGGAGAGCCCAGATTTCAACATGAATCGGAGGAGTTAAATCACGAGGCTATGAATACTAGTCTCGAGCTATTAGATGAAAAACTAGAATCAACACTTGTTCGGATGGCCGCGCAGAAGCAAAGGATCAAGAGATACTAAAATAAAAGGACCAACCTTCGACACTTCGGAATCGGGAACTTAGTTCTGTGGAAAGTCACCTCAATACTCGAGACCAGAATGAAGGGAAACTGGGCCCGAATTGGGAAGGACTGTATTGATTCCTTGCAGTTGTCGATAAAGGATCTTACAAGCTTATCACAATGGAAGGTGAACAACTTCCAAACAGTTGGAACGTATCATTACTCAAACGATACTATTGCTAAGGTATGAATGTATCTTTCTTGTCCATTTGAATTTGAAACTAACTCATTGCAGGTGTTCGATCGAAGCTATCAAAGGCACATTTTTACACGAAGGCCTTAGGTTTTAAAGCATGTGTTGCACTCTTTCTCCCTTATATCGGATTTTGTCCCAAATAGGTTTTACCGGCGAGGTTTTTAACGAGGCAACAACGATGTGCTACCTAAGGAGAACTCAATAGTATCCAAGGATTCTTTTAAATCAACCTCGAATAATAGGGGGGCATCACCCTCGGAGGTCATATTTTCGAGGAAAATAATTCACGCCTAAGAGGCCTCAATAGGATAACTTTGTAATGGGCCAAATGGTCAGATGAAACGTGTGCATATAGAATAACCGAGACCCGATGGCAAAACATGTACGCATTTATCAATTACTCAAAGAAGCATTCCTTCTATACCAAAACACTTTGCATCTCAAAGAAGACTACTATTATACGAGCTCTACACTTACAATTCTATGAGAAACGGCCCAAGGGCCAGAACACAAATATATGCTGAATACTCGGGGACTAACCTTTCGAAAAAGCTCGAAAGTTTATTAGGAAACAAGTACAAGAGACATACCCGAAGGCTACAGCCATATTAAAGACTATGGTCATATAAAAAGGTTAAGGCCGAAATAATGCGGCCGGAGGACGTCCGAATTCCGCCATAAAGTAAAGGACTTAAAACACTTTGAAAAAACAAGTTAATACGGTCAAAATCATATGACTTCGATCTATTGGCTCGAGGGATCATCTTAAGCCCGAGTTCAGGCAAGGTCGAGTTCGAGCCCGATGCACCAGACTCAAGCTTGAAGATAGGATGCAATGCCCGAGGATCAAAGTACGATGCATATCGAAGCCAAGTATGCTCGACCCCAAAATAATGCGGTTATGAATTTCTAACAGAATGAGCGAGATTCCTTCCACGTCCCCAAAATCATGGCGCAAATTCCGGAATAGAATTGTACGATTCCGTACTAGGCGGTTAGACAGCTGTGCCAATAAGATTCCTTACTGTAAATGGAAATGTACATTATTTAGGGTTCCCCTATATATGAAGGGGACCCGAATCATTTGTAAATATTATTTAATCATTTGGCAAAGAATATACTCTCTACTTTTTGCTCATTGTCCATCAGAATTGTCCTTTATCTTTATTGTTCTTACTTTATTGTTCTTGGTTCATCTCGAGGTCACTAAGCTCGAGGTCGATACTCTTAAGTAACACTGGTTTGAATCACTTATTTCCTTAATTTTATACTTCTTGATTATTAATTGGTATTGAACTACATCACATATCTTTAAATCAATAAATCAAATTTAATTGTTACTCATAATTTTGAGGTAAATAATTTGAGGTTTAATTTGCCAATTTTGTGAGAATTGATCATGAACTTCTATCCTCAATTTTTTTTAGAGTTGACTTGAGATTCCGATGTGGATTACGAATTTGGAATCCTTATTGTTTTCTATTGGCATATGTATTGTCAAGGTTAAAGTCCATTAATATGTGGTCTAATTTGGATGTTTTGTATTAATTGTGGGGAAATGTCGATACTGTGACCATTAGTGATCAAATCTTGGTTGCGATTTCACATATGGACTAATGGAATTGGGTTTCATATAGAGGGATATCAACAGGATTCCGAAGCGGGTTAATTAAGTGAGTTACCGAACTGGTATTATTTAACTTTTGACCGGGATTTTGGAAAGTTAATGATGTAGAGTCTTTGAGGTTTCTAATAGTTCTAATTGTGATTTTTGACAAATCAAGCGATTCCAAGACAAAGCTTCAAATTTGTGAAGATATTACTTTACAACGAATACAAGGTGATGAATTCTTAACCATTAACAACTTGCGTATGAGTTATGTGACTCTAGCCAGTCCACATGTTAGGGTAAGGTTGTATTGGATAGAGATTGTGGGATTATGGCCCGTATTGAATGCGCTTCAGGATTTATTCTAGTGCTGCCTATATGGTTCCAATGTAGACCGATGTAGGGTGTAGTTACACCCGATTGATACTGTTTACCCTAAAAATCGAGTAACAATTAAACTTATATTATGGTTTTAAGGATATGTAATTTAATTCAATACCAATTGATAAATTGGACAATAAAACAAATCAAACCGGTCTGCAAGAAATGCGTCGACCTCTATTCGAGATAGTCTAGAGGTAGGATAATAATAATAGTAGAGAATGGAACAAACACTGATGAACAGTGATGAACAGTAAGTAAAATAAAGAGAGCAGTAGATGTGTGAATTCTTATTAGTGAATAATGAATCCTGCATACAAATGAAAGGGATCCCTCTTTATATAATAGAGGAATTCTAAATAAGGTACAATTATAATAACAGAAGTAAATCCCATGATTGGCATCAATAACCGCATTGATTTGATCTATTCCGAGATTTCTGCCGTGATCTTCAACCGATTACTGATATCTCACCATTTTGTTATTACTCTTTACTTAAAGTCAGTCAAGCTTGGTCTCGATTGTTTTGCTGTTGGCCTCGATCTCAATGAATACTTCGATCTCCAAGCTTGATGTTCTATCTTCAAGCTTGAGCCTGATCTATTATAAGGCTACCCTCGGGGAAACTCCCCTGCCTATGAAACTGGGTATGTCCAATTTCAACTGTATATAGATAGTCCCCTCATGTTTTAGAGTGTAACGAGAAGAAACAAATTTGAGACTTTGATTTAATACCTCGATCAATTATGACGTCAACATCGTGACATAGAAGCAGTTGAAGCGTCACATCTGCACAGTTCCCAAGGTCATTAATTAATGTCAGTTGATGGTCGCCCACCAGTGCTTTCAAACCGTCAAAGTGGCTATTATAAATAGATCATCTTCATAGTCTTCTTAAAAACTTTACTTTCAAAACTTCTTCTAATCTCCAAAAACTCTTTCACTGTCTTCAATCTCATCAACTTTGCCTGTTTCTGTTCGCCAATCCCCTCTTAAAACACAAGTTCCGCCTTCTTCTTTCTTAAACCTTATATAACAATGGAAAAAACATCAAAAATCATTCCTCAAAAAGAAAAGGCCTCCACATCACGGCCAGCCGGTTACAAAAAATCGGCGGAGCCACGCATCGAAGAATGCATCCTCGGGCTATGTGAACTTACTTCCGACTTTAAAGTCAAAAAACCCCTCTTCGGTTCCTGGCCGATGCGAGCCCATGTCAAGATACATCTGTTCGATATCCGAAGGTGATCTAGACCAGGTTAAAAAAGACTGCCACTGGGAGAATAAAGAAGTGGTGATTCCTACTCCCGTGGAGGATATTACCACTCATATGAAAGGGTTATTAAGTGTGTATACTTACCCTTTCACACTGGGTCCCGTCGATCTCATCATAATCGACTTCTGCCGCCAATATCGGGTAACCCTAAGCCAGATCTACCCCTCTTTTTGGCATATTGTTATTTTTCTCAGATTCTTCACGAGCAAGGTCGAGGGGATGTATTTAACCCTCGATCATCTTATTAGGCTATACAGCCATCATCTTTATCGGGGCAGATTGATAAGCCTTCAGTGCTGGGCCACAAAGGTGTTGTTCTCGAGCTATACGATAAGTACCGAGGATGGATGGGCCGGTTTGGCAAAGTCAGGACTTCTGACTTAATCCTAGCTGAGAAGATGACATTCCCCGAGGAATGGAACATGAAGCGTAAGTACAACCTCACTGATAGTGTTTGTTTACTATCTTGCTTCCTTTACTCTTTCTTATCTATGTTCTTCTTCATGGTGCAGCTTCCCCTTGGTTTCCTGGTGCAGTCCCGAACCTTGCAAGCTAGGTTCGGAAACTGGCCTCAACCTCTTCGTATGCTGAGCGCTCGTGGCGCGATATGGCCAAGGGTCGATGGGAGGCAAAAAATCGTGGTATGTTTCTATGTCTGTGTTTGATGATTTCTTGTGAAATACTATATTTTAACTTGGTTTCCTCCCATACAGGTCTTGGAGACAATGTTATCATTAGGCCTCCTCCACCGGGGGAACAGGAGGTCCTGAAGCCGATCAAAGACAAGAAGACGTGAAGGGCCTCGCCTCCTGATACTCCAAAGCCTAGGAATAGCAAAGATCGAAAGTTGAAGACCAATCTCGCTGCCGTACCTGCTGACGTAGTACAAAAATTATGAGAAGAAGACAAGGAGAGAGAAGATGCTAACTGCCTACTGGTGGTTCGAAAAAGGGGAAGTGTCGAAGCTTCGAAAACATCTAGCCGGTGACGGTCGAGGAGGTTCAGTCACGGACCGAGGTGATCTCGGAGGAATATCCGAGCAAAGTCCCCGAGTCATCGGGTATTGATGATGCGTCCCGCCGTGATGAACAACCGGCGGGTGTGCCCGAAGGGTCTAGTTCTGAGGCCCTTCAAAGAGAAGTGAATGCCCCAACTAACTCGCTTGGGGAGATTAATATTGAGGAATCACCACTGGCCCCACATTTTCTGAAGGGAAATTTTTAGATGCTCGATCCATTGGGACCCCCGATGTAATGATGACCCACGAATGGGATGGTATATTTCGCGGCTGCTTTACGGGGGTCGACGATATTCCCAACCTGGATGCACTGCTCATTTTCGATAAGGCTCGGCAGCTTCTGAACCAAGTAAGTTTTATCCCCCGTTATCATGTTTGCGTTTGCTTTTATTTCTTGATGTATGATTTCCTTCCTTTCTGCACAGGCTTCAATGCACCATCGAGAATTGTCTTCCAAATAACGAGCTGAACTGACCCGAGGTGAGGCTGATCTCAAAGAGCTCACGAAGGAGAGAGACACCCTCAAACTCCTCTCTGTGCAAAAAGAAGAAGAGATCAGGAGCCTTCGAGCCAAACTGACAAGAGCTCATCAAGATCAGACCGAGCTCATCAAACGGGCAATGTAAATATTTGGGCGTATTAAATTGATATTGTCGACTAACACTCCGATCCTGCAGGTCATCAGAAGGCAGAATTGATTGAGCAGCTTCGCGAGGAGGCTAAGATTAAAGAGGAAGAGACCTTAGGGTGGAAGCAGCACATGGACCGTCTCTCTTCGGAGAAGGATACATTTTGAGCCCTGCTGTCTTCGGTTGAGCGTCAACTCCAAAGTGTGAAGGAGGACAGCTTGGCCCGAGCCAGCAAAGTTGAAGATCTCGAGGCTCGGTTGGCCGTTGAGCTTAAAAGGGCCACCTCCAAGGCGGAGGCGCTTGTGGCCTCCTACCGAGCTGATGTTGAAGCCACTAACACTTGAGTAAAAGAGGTTTCTGATGCTACTGAGGTTAACTTATCATGCGTTGCTGAGCATGCTAGGCGCCAGTTTCGGATCGAGAATCTTGAGGAGATACATTCTCATGGCTTCGACCTCACGGCTGATATAGAGAATGCGAAAATGTTGGCGGACGAGGCCGTAACTTTGCTATCCAATGATAAAGACTCTGTGAGTTGATCCGAGAGCGGAGGAGATGATGATGAAGTTCCCGAAGATGTGGCTCCCTAGGAGGACTAGGCATTTAAGATTTTTTATCCTTTTGTTTTTTGGTTTTTTGTGTAATATTCTGTGTGGTCTTTGTAAATAATTTGCATCATTGAAAGGATTCTATTTCTTTCTGTTTTGTCTCTGATTTCTAATTTGTGATAAATCTTGTTTTGCCTTTTCCTTGTGAAAACTTTGTTGTTCCAACCTCTATAATCAGGCGAGCGCTAGCTTGAACTTAGAGTAAAACAAACCCTTAGTTTTTTTTAGTTAAGGAGGGCAAGTTCTCGAGCTCAACAATATGTTCCAGATTTTTATTTCAGATGCCTTTATTGAAGCCATACTTGCACTGTTTTTATAGCCGAATTCAAATAAGGTTCGAAATCAAAGTAATAGACCCCTTAAGGTTTGTATCGAGTAATTATCAGTCCTCGAACAATAGACGAGTGAATTTTTATTTCAGCTTGAAACAGTAGAACCCTTAGGTTCTAAATGAGTGAGAACAAGGTCTCGAACTCTAAGTGTATTGGCCCTTAGGCTATTTAGATTGGGCCGATAAGCCCTATAATGGATGGCTATTATTTCCCTCTTTCGGCTTAAAAGACTCAGTAAAAATTTCTTTATGCCTTAGCATGTATTTTCTTACCCATTGGGTTTTTTCATCGAGAGAGAGAGTTGGCTTCTCGAGAATCCGTTAGAGTCTGATCGGTAGGGGAGTTTGAGCGGTTCAAATTGGTTGAATCTTTCTCAATCATCCTGGCCGGAATTTTTATGCAGCACTTGTACGGAGGTATATGCATAAATGTTTGGAACTCTTTTCTTATCTGAATCTTAAGGACAGGACCCTACCCTATTCTCGAACCCTCTATCGAGCTCTACCCTGCCCACATTTCCTTATGTTTTGAAGAGGAAAAAAAATAGAGGGTGAGATGAGAGATATTTTGTTCCACCACAAAAAATTATTTGATTCTTGTTCAATCTTTTCTACTAGGTAATCTAGTATCCTTATGCATACAGATAATCAATTCGGTCGTTGTGGTCGGACTCTATTATGGATTTCTGACCACATTTTCCATAGGGCCCTCTTATCTCTTCCTTCTCTGAGCTCTGGTTAGGGAAGAAGGAACCGATATGAAGGTATCAGCAATAACTGCAAGATCGACATGCCTTCTAGTTGTAGTTTACTTTAAGCGCACCTGAACTACCCATAGTTGTCTATTTACGGGCTTGCACTCAGTAGTCAATCAATTCGTTTTTCCGCTTTACAACAATCCTTTGACAATAGGCTATGCCCAACACTGGGACTGCCTTTATACAGAGAGAGGAAAATTAGTTAAAAATGATCTTTTTGAATTGGATATTAGATAGGCTAAGCTAGGTGTAGCCCGCTCTCTCTAGGTTTTGCTTTAACTTGTCAAGCCCGGGTGCCTATGTGATTATTAAGGCAGGGTGCTAGTGTCCCAGTGGTGGAGTGGCTTGAATCAAATCGTTTGTCTAGAGAGGGTGTATCGATACCTTGATTTCCACAATAATGTTTGCTTATGAAATATTTTTTCACGTGGTTCTGGCCTCTTTTCGATTGCTTGACAAAGGGGAACAAAAAGAAACATCCTATACACCAAAAGTAAAAAGGGGAAATATCTATAAATCCAATCTTGCTTCCATTCATTATTCATTCTGAGAAAAGATTCTTGAATAACAGGCTAAGAATATTCTTATAAATCCTCGTCCATAGCCTAATCGGATATGTAATTATTTGAATAATTGTTGGAGACTCAAATGATGGATATGAAAGCATGATAACTTATATGATGTTCTATATCTCCGTGAATCTAGGAACTTTTTCTTGCATTTTATGTATACGGCTAAAATTGGAGAGCTCGATTTCACGGCCATTTCAATAAGAATGAAGGCTCGATGGCCCGAGTTTTGGTATCGAAGGGCATATCGAAGGTCCCCGACCTCGAGGCAATATATATCGAAGGTAATCGACCTCGAGCCAGTACATATCGAAGGCCAGCACGGAAAGGCGGAAAATTCCCAAGGGGCACGTGGTTATAGCTGACAAGATACACAAAATAGTACAAGCCCGTACCGTGGCATTAAATGGCTCTACCAGCCATATCTCTTTGCATTAATTACCCGTGTACTATGTTGGGATTACCCCTCATATATAATGGGGACCCTTGTCACTTTG
Source organism: Nicotiana knightiana (assembly GCA_005239525.1). NCBI lineage: Eukaryota > Viridiplantae > Streptophyta > Magnoliopsida > Solanales > Solanaceae > Nicotiana > Nicotiana knightiana. The sequence continues at coordinate 154,257 of ML397302.1, read as the reverse complement.
TAACAAATATGATATTCAATACAAGAATGAGAACATTCTCTGCTCCTTAGCTAAAACATTCTCTATAATTGCTTCATTGATATATTGCTTCTCATTCATTGTGTTCTTGAATTATTCTTCATTTATTGCTCATCATTGATCCTAAATATACGATGTTTAAGGCATTCAATACTGTTATATTGTTATCGATAGCCCTTGTCAAGCTTCTAAATCGTGACCCGAGGCCTTTCCGACCACCCTTGAGGTCGGTCTCACCATTACCCGATTTGCATAATTTCGTTCCTTTCGCTCTTATTTCATTTTTCTCACTTCATACTCAACATCTATTACATAAACAACTGGTAATTAAAATAGATCACGTATTTTTAGAACCACATAATCAAATATAATTGTAATTACCATTTTCAATGTAAACATTGAATTATTTGGTCTACGTACAAGAACTATACTCTCGAATAGAGTATTAGAAGGGAAAGATCCATTCGATAATGAACTATTGGTTCTATGCCATCTCTGATGATTAATCAACAATTTGAAGTGCTTTTCTTGCGTATTCGTGATAAACCAGCGTTTATATATAGATGTAGGAGGATCTGTTTTGGAAGTAAGAAGCCCTTTTGACATCCCTTCATCTGCAAATAATTTTTGATGTGAAAACATAGAGCCAAGGGGCTGATCTTTGAATAGGAAAAAGAGTGGATCTCGTGGAAGCTGCGAGCCTCCTGGGTCTTTCTCTCTCGTCTTTGTTCCATTGCCTTCATCTTGTAATTGACCATTTCCTTTCTGCTACGCCTATCCATCCGTCAGATTGACATCCACCTAGATGAGCGATAGCGGCTCCTGTTTAGTAATAGATCTGTGAATCATAGAACACCAAAAGCTGGTCCTGAGTAAACGCACATGAAAAATGGTCCTGAGGACCACGGAGAAAATGGTGCAGCTGCATTAGGTGCCGGTGTGCCACTGCAAAACCCTGAAAGGGCACAAGTGCAAATTCCTATTGATGAAGTCTCATGCAACGCTCAATATGTTGATGTGAGCTCTCATACAAATGGAAGCGTTCGTGAAGGAGACCAGCATGAAGCATATGGAACCCCTACTCAAAGGGAAAGGGAAGTTAGCCTTCATGTTATTTTTGAAATGTGCAGGCACAACAAGTGGCTATTGCTCAGCTCCAAAGCGATCAGAGAAACCCTAGCACGGAACCACCAGAAATGGCTCCTCGAGTCAAAAAGGCACCGGAACGATCGAGCAATAACGGGTCAGCGGTCGACCCCGCCATTATGAACATGCTCGAAGCCCTCACAAAAAGGATTGAATCAGGTGAAAGGAAGATAGAAGCCAACGACAAAAAATGTGGAGACCTACAACTCGAGGGTATATCAGATCGCGAGCGCACCCCCGATCCAGAAGGGTGTAGATTCAAAAACTTTAGTGCAAAAGCCATTCCCGTCAAGTGTAACTCTGATGCTTATCCTGAAGAAATTCAGAATGCCTGATCTCCCGAGTTTGAATCTGTTCTATTGAAAAAATTCGGGGAAACACCATCCAAAGGGGCCATGATGTGGTATCATAACCTGCCCCCGGACTCGATAGATTCATTCGCCATGATGGTAACTGCATTGTGAAAGAAAATGCTGGTGCCATCAAGGTCGCTACAAGAAAATCTGATGTTTTCAAAATCAAGCAAAGGGAGAATGAGATGTTAAGGGAGTTCGTGTCCCGCTTTCAATTGGAACGAATGGAATTACCACCGGTCTTCGACGATTGGGCGATACAAGCCTTCACTCAGGGCTTGAATGAGCGAAGCTAGATAGCACCAAAATAGCTAAAGCAGAATTTGATCGAGTACCCCGCCATAGTTTGGGAAAATGTACACAATAGGTACCAGTCGAAGATCAAGGTCGAGGACGACCAATTGGAAGCCCCCTCGGGCTCGGTGTATCCTATCAGAGTCCTAGCAAAAGGAATTAAGGCTTCCGAAACGAAAGCCAGGGATAAAAAAATAAAGATATCAACCATACGTGAAAAATCGGAGAAATATCCCGAGACGTTACCTTGAAATGACCAAAGAATGGGCCGAGGTCAGAATCCTCGGAGACTCATGGATAAAGAAAGGTTCGACAGGCACCCAGGGCCAGCAGTGGCACCCCGACTATCTGAGTACACCTTCAACATCGATGTTTCAGATATCGTATCGTCCATAAGCAAGATCAGGAATAACAGGTGGGCAAGACCCGTGCTATCAGATCCTTCACAAAGGAACCCCAACTTGATATGCGAATATAACGATACCCACGGTCATAGGACCGAAGATTGCAGACAGATGCCTGACTGATCAGCAAAGAATACCTTCGAGAATTCCTCAACAACCGAGCTAAAAATAAATTTCGTGAAAGAGAGGCAAACAAGAAAAATTAAACAGAAGAGCCATTACACGTCATCCACATGATTATTGGTGGAGTCGACATCCCTTAGGGACCCATTTTTAAGCAAACAAAAGTATCCATCACCAGGGAAAAACGAACTAGGAACTACATACCTGAAGATGCCCTTTCATTCAGCGAAGATGTCATCGAGACCTTATCTTAACCTCAAAACGACGCACTGGTAATTTCTTTTCTTTTAAATAAATTTCAAATTAAATGTGTGCTTGTAGATCCAGGTAGATCGGCCAACATAATTCGGTCGAGGGTGATAGAGCAACTCGGGTTGCTCGACCAGATCATACCCGCCTCTCAAATCATCAATGGATTCAACATGGAAAGTGAAACAACGAAAGGGGAAATCATTCTCCCATTAAACGTGGCCGGTACAATTCAGGATACCAAGTTTCACGTCATCGAAGGGGACATGAGGTACAATGCATTGCTTGGAAGGCTATGGATTCAGAATATGAGGACGGTGCCGTCAACCCTTCCCAAATAATGAAGTTTCATACGAAAGATGGAGTAAAAACAGTATACGGAGAGCAGCACATAGCGAAAGAAATGTTCGCAGTGCACGATGTGGCACCGACACCTTCTACATCGAAGGAGCCACAGAACAAGCAGACATCCAAATAACAATCACAAACTACTTCCTCGTAGGAATGAACAAAGGACGGTGCCGCATCCTCGGAATAGATAACCAAAACATATCAAGGCTCGAGCGCCATCGCAACTAAGGTACATCCCTCTCCCTTTTTATTTCACACTTTATGGTAACATGTGTGCAGGTGTTCCATTGAAAGGAGTCGAAGCACCCCCCCCCCCC